>CANXYC010704972.1:0-28556 GCA_948193065.1 Aleurites moluccanus
AGTATAAATTAACTTTCAAAAATCATCATCATAAATCCCACATAAGAGATACATATATATATATATATATATATATATATATATATATATATATATATATATATATATATATATATATGTCAGAACAACATAAATAGAACAATAGTCTAACGACATCCATAACAGAATAGGAGTATTACAATCTCCCTACAGAATACATGTGGTTGCGCTAACACACATCTCAAGGAATTTTATCCCATCTAAGAAGGACCCAGATACTTTAACTCTATCAGTCGAGTCACTGGTGTATACAGTCTTATGATTTTTTCCTCATAGGTAAGGCTTTCTGACTATACATCTACTAGGTTCATAATATAAATATTCATAATAGAGGTTCTTATAATAAAAAAACATTCCAGAATAATCGGTTTATACTATAATAATGAGTTAGTTCTAAAGAAATGGGTAACAATACCAACTCTAAAGCATAATAATGAAAACAAAATATATTTCTAACAAATATCGTTGGTTCAAAGAAATACCAACTTAACAATTGCATAGATATACTCAAAATGAGTATTAACAAAAGAATCATATATTTGTATATGCAAATACATATAAAACACATATGCATAACTCACCTTCACAAAGCCACAATCAAAGCCAAATCTTGAAGCCCTTCAATCAAGCTCCAAATGAACTTAATTGTATTTAATGCTCCAAGCCTAGCACATTACAATAATTTACAAATTTAGGGGGTTTCCTTACCCAATATTACCAATAACAAAAACTCTCTAAAACTTATTTACACAGTTCTTAAACTTAATTTAACCATTCCTTAAGAAAAATCATGGAAGAATAAAAGAATTGATACTATTCACATTATTATTCACTATTTGCTCTAATTCTTCTAATAATCAAAATTTATAGTCATTAATGCATTTAGTATACTCCCCATAACTCCTACATAACTATTCTCACAACCTATAACCTCAAATCATAATATAAATTAAATTATAAAGAAAATACATCTTTCTCCTCAAATATGGATTTTGAAGAAATCTTGACTTAGAATGATTTAATAGCTTTCTCAAAGTGTTGGTCTTTCAAAATAAAGCATTAATGTGAGTATTAATACCTTAGAAATACAGATGAAATGGATTTAGGGTTTGGTGGTTAAGAAATAAAGAAGAGAGAGAAAAGAGTTAAATTTTTGGATGGTTGACGAATGAGCCGATACATATAAAATTCGACGATTTACGCCCGTAAAAGGACTCACGCTCGTGAAGGTTGACCTTTCATATCTGTGAAAATGAACTTCATGCCCGTGAAATCAATTTGATGAACATTCGAAATTTAGACATAAACTTTTTATATGCCCGTGAAGGTATGCTTCAAGTTTGTAAAAGAAGGTTATGAGGCAATTCTCAACTTCTCTCTAACCTAACTTAACCAAAACTCAACCAAACACAACTTAACAATATAAAACTCTCTCTAAGAGCTATCTATACTCAACAATTCACATTCTATCAGATTGAACTAGCAGAAAAGAAAACATAACATAACATAAAATCAAAATTTATCACCGCTTAAACAAATCTATTTAAAAATAATCAATCAAAGTTCAGAACACAAGTAATACAAGTAGAGGGTATTATATTCTTCCCTCCTAATATAAAATTCGTCCTCGAATTTTAAAGAAATCTTATTCTAAATTATGAAATAATTGAGGGTACTTAGTCTGCATACTAAGCTCACTCTCCCAAGTGCATTCTTCCATCAATTGGTTCTTCCAAAGAACTTTCACCATCGTTATATTCTTATTCTGAAGTCTTTTAACCATTCTATAAACAATAGCTATAGGAACCTTTTCATAAGTTAGGTCTGATTTAAGCTCCAAAGTTTGCACTTGCAATATGTATGAAGGATCTGGAACATACTTGTGAAGCATAGATATATGAAACATCGAATGAACACTATCCAAGTCTAGTGGAAGTGCCAATTGATATGAAACATCTCCAACCTTATCTAGAATCTCAAAAAGCCTAATGTATCTCGGAGATAACTTGCCTTTCTTCCCAAATTTCATAACTCCTTTCATTGGCGATATCTTCAAAAAGACTTTATCACCAACGGCAAAATAAAAATCCTTTCTCTTAGGGTCGGCATAGCTATTCTTACGACTAAAAGTAGTTTTCAATCGTTCTTGAATCAAAGGCACTTTCTCATATGTATATAGGATCAAATTGGGACCTTCAATGAATCTTTATCCAATCTCATACCAATAGATAGGGGATCTACACTTTCTCCTATACAAAGCCTTATACAGTGCCATCTGGATCGTAGAGTGATACTATTGTTGTAAACGAATTCAATCAATGGTAGGTGCTTATCCTAATTTCCTCTAAAATCTATAATGCACATCCTCAATATGTCCTCTAGAGTTTGGATGATCCTCTCTGATTGTCCATTGGTCTTCCAATGAAAAGTTGTATTGAAATCCAATCGAGTACCCAATGCTCATACAACTTCTGTCAGAATCTTGAGATAAATTGAGTACCTCTATCGGAAATGATCAATATTGGAACACCATACAATCTCAAAATCTCATCAATATACAACTGAGCATACTAAGAAGCTGAATAGGTAGTCTTTACCGGCAGAAAATTAGCTGACTTAGTCAACCTATCCATAATCACCCAAATGGAGTTATGTCCACTGGAAGTCCTTGGCAAACCTACCACAAAATCCATAGTTATTCTTTCCCATTTCCATTCTGGCAAAGGTAATTGTTGAAGTAACCCATATGATTTTTGATGCTCAAACTTAACCTGCTGACAAGTCAAGTACTTGGCCACAAACTCCGTTATATCTCTCTTCATGCCATACCACCACTATGATTCCTTAACATCATGATATATCTTAGTGGCACCTGGATGCACACTATAACTGGCATAATGAGCTTCCCTCAACATTTGTTTAATCAGATCATCCATAGCAGGAACACATAACCATGTACCATATCTCAATACACCATCTCTAATGGTGAATCTCGGAGCTTTCCTTGATTCCACTTTGATTTTCAACTTAACCAAGCGAGAATCTCTATCTTGAGCTTCCTTAATTTGATCAACCAACAATGGTTTAACTTAGAAATGAGCCAACAAAGCTCCATCATTAGATAAGCCAAATTGAATGCCCAAATCATGCAAATTTCGAAATTCTTTAATAAACTGTCACCTACTCACTTGAATGTGAGCCAAACTCCACAATGATTTCCGACTCAAGGCATCCGCTACAACATTAGCCTAACCCGGATGATACTGAATCTCACAATCATAATCCTTAAATAACTTCATCCATCTCTTTTACCTAAGGTTCAAATCTTTCTGTTGGCAGATATACTTCAAAATCTTGTGATCCGTGTAGATCTCACACTTCTCACCATACATATAGTGCCTCCAAATCTTCAAAACAAACACTATTGCCGCCATTTCTAAATCATGGGTTGGGTAATTCAACTCATGTTTCCTCAATTGTTGAGAAGCATAAGCTATTACTTTACCATTTTGCATCAACATACAACCAAGTCCCTTTTTTGAAGCATCACAATAAATAACAAAACCACCCTCACCAGAAGATAGTGCTAGAATCGGAGCAATAGTCAAACAAGTCTTTAACTTGTGAAAACTATTATCACAATCATCGAACCATTGAAACTTCATATGCTTTTGAGTGATATTACTCAAAGGAGCAGCAATCTTATAGAAATCCTAAATAAATCTCCAATAATAGCCTGTTAAACATAGGAAACTCCTAACCTTTGTCACATTGGTGGGTCTAGGCCAATCCATAATCATATCAACTTTCTTTGGATCTACAGAAATCCCTTCTCTATTAATCACATGTCTTAAAAAGCCATCTCTATCAAGCCAGAATTCACACTTAGAAAACTTAGCATAAAGCTGATGTTTTCTTAAAGTGTGTAAAACCATGCACAAATACTCTTCATGCTCTTCTTTACTCTTAGAATATACCAATATGTCATCAATGAACACAATCACAAACCTATCTAAGAATGGTTTGAAGACCCTCTTCATTAAATCTATTAAAGCAGCCAGTGTATTTGTCAACCCAAATGATAGAACCAGAAATTCATAGTGACCATACATGGTTCTAAAAGCAGTCTTAAGCACATCCTCCCTCTTGATCATCAACTGATGATAACATTAAATCAAGTCAATCTTAGAGAAATAACTTGCTCTCTACAACTAGTTAAACAAGTCATAAATCCGAGGAAATAGATAATTATTTTGAATAGTGACCTTATTGAGTTATCGTTAATCTATACATAATCTCATAGATCCATCATTCTTCTTAATAAACAAAATCGGAGCACCCCCAAGGCGAACTACTAGGCCTTATGAACCATTTATCCAATAAATCTTGCAGTTGTAACTTCAATTCCTTTAGTTCATGTCACATCCAGAAATTGAAATGCGACGGTCTTAAGGCATGCGTAGACTTAAGACCCTGAAAATCTGTAAAATATACCAACCTAACATGTGGCAATAATAAATAATATCTATAACCATCCACCATCCATAATCATATACATCATCATCAACTTATGATATATCACCCAAAAAAAATATAATCAACTTGTTCACTATAGATCAAGAGTAAATAAGGTCCTCTATCCAAGATGAACAAGTGATAACCCAAAAGTATATTACATCCATTCAAATATTATGGAGCTCTAAGAGAATTATATCTCAAATATTAACAAAATATATCCAAAAATAAACAGAGTCTATACTTTTCAAATGGCTTCTTGGAGAAAGAAATCAAAAAGCTCTATCCTCGGTCTCTAAACCGACTACTCTAACACTTGAAAATCATAACAGAAAGAGGGTGAGCCTTCAACTCAATAAATTATACATATGTCATACCTGAGGTTCAGAATCAGATCAGAGGTTCAAATGTTGTCTTATACATATGTATCACAAATGAATTTCGTAAAACATAGGTCATAATATATACAGATAATCAGAAATCATATACATATCAGAAGCTAAATCAGAATATATAGTTCAGAAATCAGATGTCAAAAGTACTTACAAGGAATGACACATCATATATATATAGTAAGCAATGTAAATGTTAGAACAACCGAAACAGAATAGGAGTCTAACGATGTCCATAACAGAATATAAGTACTATAATCTCCTTACAGAATACATGTGTTTATTCTAACACATGCTCAGAGAAACTTTCTCCTCTCTAAGAAGGACTCTGATACTTTGACTCTATCAGTCGAGTCATAGGTGCACACAGTTCTATGATTTTTTCTTCAAAGGGAAGATGTTCTGACTATATACATACTAGGTTCAGGATACAATAGTTATAACAAGGATTCTTATAATCAAGCACATTTTTAGAATAATAGGTTTATACTATAATAGAGAGTTGGTTACAAAGAAACGAGTAACAATACCAACTCTAAAGCATAGTAATGGAAACAAAAATATATTTATAATAAATATCGTTGGTTTAAGAACTACCAACTTAACAATTATGTATATATGTTCAGAATGAATATTAAAGAAAGAATCATATCTATATATATACAAATACATACAAAACACATATGCATAACTCACCTCCACAAAGCAACAAACAAGCCAAAGCTCAAAATCTTCTATCAAGCTCCAAATTAACTTGATTGTACTTAAAGCTCTAAGCCTAACACATTTCAACAAATTCATAAATTTAGGGTTTTCCTTACCCAATATTATTCATAACAAATTCTTACAATTAAAGACTCTCTAAAACTTATTTAGATAGTTCTTAAACTTAATTTAACTATTCCTTAAGAAAATCATGGAAGAAAAATAGAATTAATATTATTCACTATTTGCCCTAATTCTTCTAACAATCAAAATCTATAGTCATTAATGTATTTAATATACTCCAACTCATACACAACTATTCTAACAACCTATTACCTCAAATCATAAAAGAAATTGAAATATGAAGAAAATACATCTTTCTCCTCAAATGGAGATTTTGAAGAAATATTGACTTTAAATGATTCAATAGCTTTCTCAAAGTGTTTCCCTTCCAAAATGGAGCATTAATATAGGTATTAATGTCCTCGAATCACAAATGGGATGAATTTAAGGTGTGGTTGAAAAATAAACAAGAGAGAGAAAGAGAGAAATTTTTGGACAAGTGACAAGTGACAAATGAACGAATATATATAGAACCCAATACTTCACGCCCGTGAAAGTAATTTGATGAAAATTTGAAATTCAAACAGAAACTTTTTGCAAGCCCGTGAACATATAGTTCACTCTTGTGAAGACTGATCCTCGAGCCAAACCTCCTGTACCAAACTGAATACCACCTCCTCCCTTATCCATCTAAACTATAGACTAGGAAGCCTGAGGCCTATCTGAGTGTAATGTCTGGGGGTAATCTTTAATAAAGTGGCTCGACTGACCACGTCTGAAACATACACCATTCTTCCTATAGCACTGTCTAGAATGTTTCTGTCCACAAGCAGAGCAAAGAGGGACTAAACCTCCAGAAGATGCCAGATTACCAAAACCATAACTCATCTGTATAGTATGCTTGGAATTACTCTGTCTCTGGTTTGATCGGCTTGACTGTCCTCAATAACCAACTGGTGCAACATAAAGAGAAACACCTATACTCTTTACTTCACGCTCATCTCTACCTGACTTGGACGAATCTCTAATCTTTGCCTTCTTCCTCTGTTCCCTAATAGACCTTGCTTCCATCTCTCGATACTCAATAACCTTTCCTTTATCCACCAGCGTGGAAAAGGAATCAAACTCATATACCACACAAATCTTAAATATTGGGGTCAACAATCCCCTCCTAAATTGATGAATATATGTCGCCTCATCAGGCACTATAGTAGAAGCAAACTTAATTAAATTGCTAAACCTCTTAGCATACTCAGATACAGACATATCAGGAGTCTGTACAAGCCACTCAAAGTCTAAGGCTCTAGCCTCTCTAACTGATTTTGAAAGAAACTTCTTCATCACAAGCTCCCTGAAATGAGCCCAAGTAATCCCTCCATCACCAAGAAGTAAACTAGAAATACTCCTCTTGAACCAGTCACAGGCATCACTCTTTATAAGATGACTCGCAAGCTCCATAGTCGTCCTATTAGAACCTCTCAAAATTTATGTCTTATCTTCCACTTCTTCCAAAAATTCAATAGGGTCTACCTCACCCGTATACTCTACTGGCTTGAACTTTAAAAGTTTCTCACACTCAACCCGTGGAACCAAAGGTGGCTGAGGAGGAATAACCGCAGGAGCTATTGGAACTGTAGGTGGTGGTGGAGCTAGAGCCACCTGTACAGAAATAACCTGTTGCCTCTGCTGGGCAATATACTCAGCTATCATCTCATAATTATACTCCAACTGCTCAAATCTCTAAGCCATATCCAAAGGAAGCACTGAAGGAACTTCATTATCCCCCATTTGCCTGATTCATTATCCCTCATTCGGCTAATAGAACCGACCTCAAAAGAAAATCTCTCCTAGGACAACCACGTCCTCTGCCTTTACAACAACCATGTCTAAGAGGCATATCAAAACTGATAACAGAACAAACAATTCATATTTAGATAAGATAGAAATGCATATTCACAATAAACGATAAAAGAACATTGACAAGACAGAATTCCTATGCTCCATAATTTCCTTAATCAGACATTCATTGTCATAGATCAACTATAACTTCAAACCTAAGCTTTGATACCACATTTGTCATATCCCAAAATTGGAGATGTGACAATTCTAGGACATAGGTAGGCATAAGGCCATAAAAAATCTATAGAACACACCAACCTAACCTGTGGCAACAATAAATAATCATTTATATCCATAATTTCGAATCATAAACATCATCATCAACCTATGATATAATCATTCAAAATATAACAATTTGTTCACCATAGATTAAAGTCAAATAAAGTTCTTTATCCAAGATGAACAAGTGATAACCCAAAAAAATATTACAACCATTCAAATATTATGGAGCTCTAAAAGAATTACATCTCAAACATTAACAAAAATGGATCAAAAAACAAAAACAAAATCTATACATTCGAATAGCTTCTTAGAGAAAGAAGTCAAGAAGCCATATTGATGCGGGCTTGCAGATAGAGGAGCGGGCCTTACAGTTTTTGGAAAAGCGAGATAGGGCTTTCGCGCAGGTCACCTTTGAAAGGCTATAACTTTCAGTACAGGATGAACCAAGGGGACCATGAGTACTCATTTCAAAGCTCATTTAGAGATCTAGAATAATGTCTGGGGAACTTGGCAAGCCCAATTTTGACCCCAAATTCAACTGTTTAACACACGAACGGAGCCTCTGAAATTTTGTGCGCGTTTTTTCTTATTTTGTGAACTGTTTTTGTTTTTGCTTACTTTGGGCCATAGCCTTTTAGCTTGTTAGGGTTTTATGTTTCTTTTTAGCATATAAATATTTTCATTTTACCTTGTAAACGAGGAGAGTTGATGAATAGTTGAATAAAAATCCTTTTCTTCTAGTTTCGGTATTTCTTAGAAATCAACGAAATTAAAGCCTATTTTCTGATATTTCTAAAATCAACAAGTTATAGAAGATTATTTCTGGTATTTGTGCGCGAATCAAAGGATTATAATAGGATTCCATTTTTTTTCCATTGATATTTCGCTGCGTCAGTTAGTATCAAAGCATGCCTCCATGACGAGCACAACAACAGCAACAGCAGCAGCAATGTCCTGATGATGGGAATGAGCGTGACCTAGAACAAAGGGTGGCGCGAATGGAGGAGCGATTTGAACATATGACAAGGCAGATTACTGACAGAATGGAAGCCTTGATGGAGGCCCATCATAAGGCCAATTAGGAGCGACGAAATCGTCAGCAAAATCATTATGGTGATCCAGGCAGTGATGAGGGCGATATGAGTACAAAAGAGGAGTACGTTGATGAGGCACCTCGCAGGCTTCGTAAACCTATTGAGGAAGACGATGATAGGAGGCGTTGGGAGACTGGGATGCAAACTAAAATTCTTGAGTTTCATGGTAGCCTTGCACCTGAGGAATTTCTGGATTGGCTAGCTATTGTGGAGGAGGTGTTTGAGTTTAAAGGAGTGCTTGAAAACAAACGTGTGTCCTTGATAACAACCAGATTACGAGGTCGAGCATCAGCCTAGTGGTAGCAATCAAAATTGTCATATGAGAGGATGGGAAAATCGAAGATAACCTCCTAGGAGAAGATGAAGAAACACCTACGGGCTACGTTTTTGCCTTATAATTTTTAGAGAATAATGTACCAGCGGTTACAGAATCTGAGACAGGGAACCAAATCAATGGATGATTACACCACTAAATTTTACCAATTAATTGCTAGGAATGAGATTCATGAAACAGAAGATCAGTTGGTGGCCCAGTATATTGGGGGATTGCGCGTTTAGATTTAGGACACCGTCAATATGTTTGATATTGTCTTTGTTTCTGCTGCACACCAGACGGCTCTTGTGGTCTAGAAGCAGGCACGTCGAACAAGTAGTTTTGGTAATTCTTTTAATTCCACTAGTAATAATACTGCTAGTAATCCTGTTGTAAATTGTGTAGGTGGAAATGGAACTATGACTACTAGGAGTGCTAATCAATTTAATAGGGGAGCCAGTAGTAGCAGTGGTATTAAATGTTTTGCATGTGGGGAAGTGGGTCATAGGCAATCTAAATGTAAGAAAGATGGGAAAAAATATTGTTTGCTAAGAATGATGACTATGAAGAAGAATATAATGATTTTGAAGGGCTACCAGTGTATGATGATGAGCCATTAGAAGAAGAGTTTGTAGGGGGAGATGTGGGTACTGCCCTAGTTGTGAGGAGGTCTTGTTTAACTCCTAAAGCTATAGCGAAGATGACTGGTTGCGTAAAAATATTTTTCAATCGACTTGCACCGTTCTAAACAAGGTCTATCGTTTTGCCATTGATACGAGCAACTGTGACAATTTTATTTCTGAGGAGGCAGTAAAAAAATTAGACATCAAGACTGAAAAGTATCCAACATCATACAAGCTTTCATGGCTTAAAAAGGGTGGTGAGGTAATAGTTTATAAACGAGTCTTAGTCACTTTTTCTATAGGTGTTCATTATAAAGATGTTATATGGTGTGATGTAGTTGCTATGGATGCATGCCATTTACTGTTAGAGTGGCCATGGTAGTATGATAGGAGTGTGATTCATGATGGGTGGGTTAATACATACAGTTTTGTATTTGAGAATGTCAAAATTGTGTTGTGCCTAGTAAGCCAACAGTTGTTAAGCCTCCACCTGTAGGGACCAGTACTAGTCTATTGTCGTTGGTACAATTTAATGAGAAAATGCAGGGTGCAAAAACAGTTTTTGTGCTAATTGGGAAAGAGGTTTCAGAGTCTGCATTGATTCCAGAAGAGGTGGTTCATGTACTTGCTAAATTTAGTGATGTGTTTCCTAAATAGTTGCCCAATGGATTGCCTCCTTTGCGTGATATACAATATCATATTGATTTGGAACTAGGAGTAGCTCTGCCTAATAGGCCATACTACAGAATGAGCCCCAGAGAACATGATGAGTTGCGTAGGCAAGTTGAAGAGCTTTTAGCTAAAGGCCACATTAGAGAAAGTATGAGTCCTTGTGCAGTTCCAGCCCTATTGGTACCCAAGAAAGATGGTTCTTGGAGGATAGCAGAGCCATTAATAAGATCACGGTGAGGTACAGATTTCCTATTCCCCATTTAGATGATTTACTTGAGCAGATTAGTGGTGCAACTATGTTTACCAAACTGGATTTGAAGAGTGGGTACCATTAGATTTGAATTCGGCCTGGGGATGAATGGAAAACAACTTTCAAAACACGTGAGGGGTTGTACGAATGGTTGGTAATGCCTTTTGGATTGTCAAATACCCCAAGCACTTTTATGAGTGTGATGAATCAGTTGTTGAGGCCGTTCATTGGCAGTTTTGTAGTTGTGTACTTTGATGATATTTTAATTTTCAATGCTAACCTATAAGATCACTTGCAACATATTAGAGAAGTTTTGAGTGTTCTTTGCAGGAAGAAATTTTATGCAGTAACAAAGAATTGTGTTTTTATAGTTTCCAAAGTTTTGTTTTTGGGATATGTTTATTTCAGGTGATGGCTTGTAGGCTGATGAATCTAAAATAAAAGCAGTAAGGCAATGGCCTACTCCAAAAACCATCACTGAAGTTCAGAGCTTTCATGGTCTTGCTTCTTTTAACAGGCGTTTCATCCCTCATTTTAGCAGTATCATGGCTCCAATCATAGATTGCATGAAGGATAGTAAGTTTGAGTGGACTGAAGAAGCTGAATCGGCCTTCCAATTGATCAAGGAACGCCTAACTATTATACCAATTTTGGTGTTGCCAGATTTTTCACAACCTTTTGAGCTACACACAGATGCTTCTAAGGTTGGCATTGGAGCTGTTCCAAGTCAGAATGGCAGACCTGTGGCTTACTTTAATGAGAAATTGTCTGGTTCTAAACTAAATTATAGCACTTATGATGTGGAGTTTTATGCAGTTGTGCAGGCTGTGAAGCATTGGTGCCATTATCTATTCCATAAAGAATTTGTTCTCTACACTGATCATGATGCTTTAAGATACTTACAGAAGCAGGATAAGGTGTCTTCTAGACATGCACCCTGGGTTACTTATTTGGAGCGGTTTACCTATGTTGTGAAGTACAAGGCTGGGGTCACAAATCGGGTTGCAGATGCCTTGAGTCGCAGAACCAATTTGCTGGTTTCCATGAGAGTTTAAGTTCCTGGTCTTAACTCTTTCTGTGACTTACTTGAAACTGACCCTTATTTTTCTGCAATTTTACAAGTTGTGCAGGCTGGAAAGAAAACAGATTTTCTATTACATAATGGATTTCTGTTCAAGGGTAATCAGTTATGTATTCCAGATTGTAGCTTGCGATTGCAAATAATTCAAGAATTGTATGGGGAAGAGCATGTCGGTAGGAACAAAACATTGCAGCTGGTTCAGGCTTCCTATTATTGGCCTAGCATTCGCAAGGAGGTGGAGAAATATGTGCAGAGGTGCAGGGTTTGCCAAGTCTCAAAAGGGGCTGCTACTAATGCAGGCTTGTATATGCCACTTCCAGGACCTTCACAGCCTTAGATTGATATTAGCATATATTTTGTGTTGGGGTTGCCTCAAACATAGTGAGATAATTATTCCATCTTTGATGTCGTTGATCGTTTTTCTAAGATGGTTCATTTTATTCTATGCAAGAAGACTACAAATATTGTTCATGTTGCCCAATTGTTCTTTAGAGAAGTGTACCGTCTACATGGGTTGCTTATAACCATTGTTTCTAATAGGGATACACGGTTCCTTAGCCATTTTTGGCGTAGCTTGTGAAAGATGGTAAACACACAGCTCAATTTCAGTAGTACTTATCACCCCCAAACAGATGGGCAAACTGAAGTTGTCAACAGATCCTTTGGAAATTTATTGCGGTGTTTAGTTGGAGAACATATTAAAGGGTGGGATCAAAAGCTATGCCAGGCAGAATTTGCTCACAAATATGTTGTCAATCGCAGTACTGGGTTTAGTCCATCTCAAGTGGTTTATTCTGCCATTCTGTGGACCTCTAGATTTGATGCTCTTGCCAAGCAACACTAAGCTCCATGGGAAAGCTGCTGATTTTGTGCATAAGTTACAGGAGGTTCACAAGACAATTTATGACAACCTCAATGCAACAAATTCTAAGTACAAGCAACATGCAGATAAGAAACGCAGACATACAGAGTTTGAGGTGGGAGATTTTGTCTGGGCCATTCTAACTAAAGAGTTATTTTCAGTTGGGGACTACAATAAATTATCTGCTAAGAAGATTGGTCCTGTAGAAATTATTGAAAAGATTAATCCTAATGCATATCGACTCAAGCTACCTAGTCACATTCGCACAGCAGATGTGTTTAACGTTAAACATTTGATTTCTTTTCATGGTGACTCATTTGATGATGATATAGCTGCCAATTGGAGGGCAAATTTTCTCTACCCAGGGGGGAATGATGTGGGCCAACAGATAGAGGAGCAGGCCTTATAGTTTTTGGAGAAGTGAGATAAGGCCTTTCACGCAGATCACCTTTGAAAGGCTATAACTTTCAGTAGAGGATGAACCATGGGGCCCATGAGTATTCATTTCGAAACTCGTTCAGATATCTATTACAATGCTTGAGGAACTTGGCACAGCCTCGTTTTAACCCTAAATTTAACTATTTAACGCACGAACGGAGCCTTTGAAATTTTGTGTACATTTTTGCTTATTTTGTGAACTGTTTTTATTTTTGCTTACTTTGGGTCGTAGCCTTTTAGCCCGTTAGGGTTTTATGTTTCTTTTTAGCATAAAAATATCTGCGTTTTGCCTTGTAAAAGAGGAGAGTTGATGAATAGTTGAATAAAACCTATTTTCTTCTAGTTTTGGTATTTCTTAGAAATCAACGAAATTAAAATCTATTTCTTGATATTTCTAAAATCAACAGGTTATAGAAGATTATTTCCGATATTGATGTGCGAATCAACAAATTATAATAGGATTCCATTTTTTTCCATTGATATTCCGTTGCATCATATATTCTCGGTTTTTGGACTAACAACTCTAGTACCTGAAAATCACAACAAAAGTAAAGTGAACCTTCAATTCAATAAATTATCAATATGTTATACCTGAGGTTCAGAATCAGATCAGACGTTCTAATATTGTCTTATACACATATATCACAAATGAATTTCATAATACAGAGGTCATAGAATATATAAATAATCAGAAGTCATATACATATTAGAAACTGAATCAGAAATTAAATTTCAGAATACATAATTCAGAAATCAAAAGTCAAAAGTGCCTATAAGAAATGACACATCACATATACATATATATAAGTTAAGCAATGTAAATATTAAAATAACAAAAATAAAATAAGAGTCTAACTACATCCATAACAAAACAAAAATATTACGATTTAATTAATTAAAATTATAAATTAATTCAACCAAAAATACATAAATATACTTAAATTAAAATTAAAGTTCTTATTGGAAGTTAACTTGATGTATAACCCGACTCATCCATTACTCGAAATGATTTGACTGTGTTTTTATAAACTCTCCACTCATTGTCATTTCTAATTTTTTTTTTATAAAATTTAATTTTTTATAATATTTAATTTTTAAAATTTTAATTTATATAATATTTTGATTTCTAAAATATTTTAAACTCTTGCACTTTTCATAAAATTAATTTTAAAATAAAATATAATTAATTTTAAAATAACATGAATTAAAGTATTAATTATAATATATTTTAAAAATATTACATATAAAAATAAAATTTGGAATGGACCCTAGGAGAATGAAGTATTATAATTTTTTTTTTCTTAAGCTGATGTGGCATCTGATATGGTCGGCTAGGTTAGCATTTCACATCCATATGCTTTTATTATGTCATTATTGACATGGAAAAGATTGCTTTGGTTAATTATTAAAATAGAAGGATAAAATTGCAATAAATTTAAATAAAATGTAAAATGGTGCAATATTTTTTTTTAAATAATGAATAAACAGAAACTGAATGCCTATTTTAAAGTGTAAAAAATTAGACATTCAAATTCTAATGATTTCTTTTCTTTTATAAAATTTATATGTATACTTAAAAAAATTTATAAATAATTTTTTATATTTTACTTTTAAGATATCATATGTAGGGGTGAGAAAAAATTAGTTGAATTAAATCAAAATTAATTTGATCTATTCAGTTTAGTTAATTTAAATTTGATTCAATTCAATTTAAATTTTTATAAATTTTAGTTTATTAAATTCGATTTGATTTATATTTAAAAAATTAAAAAATAATCAAATTAACTGAATTATATATATATATATTGAAAATGAATTAACTAAATTACCAAACTTTTTGTAAAAAATCAATTCGATTCAATTCACAAATTAATTTTTTATTAAAAATAAATTATCCAAATTTTCAAACCGACAGCTCCATCCGTCTTGTAAAAAAATAATTTGATTTAATTTAAAAATCAGTTTGATTTTTTTATAATTTGATTTGATTCAATCAAATGCCCACCCGTAATTATGTGTATCAAAATTAAAAAAAAAAAAATCACTATTTTCATTTAGTATCAATTAATGACTTGTTTTCTAGAAATTAATTAAAAATATTTAATATATCACTTTCTTTTTTAGAATTATTAGGTGTCAAATAAATTCATACAATTATCAAATTAATTAAATTTTAGTATCTGAAAATCATTATATTATACAGATAAGAAAATCTTTTTTGGACTCTTAAATTTAAGTTAAAACAATGAAATGTAATAAAATTGTTTTTAGCATTTGTAAGAAGTTTTTTAATCAAACAAAGTAATTAAGCATTGCCATTTTGATCTCATATTGTAATCAAAGAAAGCATTAGAATAAGAAGATTAATGAAAATTCTATAAAAGGAGACAATAAAAATGTGTATAATAAATGGGTGAGGAGAATTAAAATGAATATCATTTGAGCATTGGCTTCTTGATTTTGTTTACAATATTTTTGAGAAAAGATAGTTAATGAAATGTTGACAACAAGGCTAAGGTAAAGCGATGACATTAAAAAAAAAAAATAAAAATTGATGGCAACATTTACAAGACAAATGGACATGACAAGAGTGGAATGTAAGTGAGATGGGGAACATAATAAGAATAATGGGTAATTTTTCTAATCCCTTTGAGGTTTATATATATATATATATATATATATATATATATATATAATAGGCCTTGGATGGCAGTGTGCCCTAGCCACTCCTTTGCAAAGGTTTGCAACATAATGACTGGCTAGGATCATGATGTTCATGACATGGCTTGTGGCCCATCAAATTGTTTAATTCACATAATTGGTGATTAACATTTTTTTTTTTATTCTAAGATCTAGATTTTTTTATTATTATTATAGGTTTTTTATTAATTTGGCTATGTATGTACTTATCGCCTAAAATACATTTGAATATACAAAATCATTATCATTTTACTTTAAATTATAAAAAAGAAATTTGAATCTAAAATGTTTAAATTTGGAACTCAAATTTTATGGGTTCTTTTAACTTTTATTTTTGAAATATTTTCAAATTTGATATCAATAAATTTATTCATCTTTAATTAGTTTCAATACTAAATTTAATATTAATAAAATTTCATAGAAATTTAAATAAATTTCCTATATGTTGATCAAGTATGAAAATTTTATCACTCACAATAAATAAAGATGACAATTTTTTATTTCACTCGTATGAAAAATAAGATCAAAACTTAATTTAAATTCAATTAAAATTTGAAATGATCTAATATTTAAGGATGAACTGAATAGATCATCGTTAATTAAATGAGTTAAATAATTTTTTTAATTCGAATGAATCGATCCATGATTCGATTCGAAATTAACCTTAACAATTAAAACATTAATATCGCATTTATAATTAAATAAAATTAAACCTATAAAAACTTTTATGAGAATGTTGAGCAACACTTAACTTGATTTTTATATTTATATATATATAAACTTAATTACTGTCAATGTGTGACTCTCGTAAAAATAAAAAATATTTATAAATTGTCAAATTCATCTTATTTTAATTAATATAATTTAATATATTATATTTTTAAAATTTTTAATTATTTTTATTTTATAAAATTATTATCTAATTAAAATTTAAAATTCAGACAAAATTTTTAAATTACTTACTAAAATAAATATATATATATTAGAAATATTTAATTTAATTATTTTATTATTGCGTTATTATATGTACAGGCGTTGAAAAATATTTATGTACATTATGTTACAATATTGTTACGTACTGAAAATATATATACAATAATAGATTTTAAATGTTTTTTAGTAATTATTTTACTTGAATTGCATATGAGATATTTTAAAATTATAATTAATGTTCACTTTTATTATTAAATTTTAAAATATTATACTGATAAAAAATTTACTTTGATTGTGACCCTACCTGAAAAAATTATTTTTAAAGTTAAACTTGAAATTGATCAGAATTTGATCTGAAATCATTTTTTATCATCAACTGAATTATTCACCAGAAATATGTACACAATTAATGTTGAACCTGTCCATCTGAACACAATCACATTGATCCAATTTCAACCTGTCCAAAAAGGCCGCAGTTAAAATGATTCTACACGATTCAATTGTCATCTCTAATTATAATTTTTTTTTTTAATTTTTTTTTTATTTTATAAAAATTTAACTGAAATTGTATTAAAATCTAATAATTATAACCATATTATCAAAATTTATTCATATAAAACTTTATTAAAGTTTAAAAAAAAAAAATAAGTTAAGTGATTGTATATGAAATTAAGTTTGAATTTCATCAAAATGAGGAAAGTTATTAGTTATTTTAAAAATTTTGGTTTCGACTAAAATTTGAACTCTTGTAATTTTAAAAATGGCTCCAATATTATTAAACTAAAAATTATTAGTTATTAAAATCTATTCTAAATATTATATGTAATTTTAAACTTAATTATATTTAGATGTCATTATAAAATTAAGATTTAAACTGTATAATAGATTTTAAAAAAATAATGATTATGAAATTAAAATTTAATCATAAAATATTTGAATATTATTATTTCATTTCTCAATTTCATTAAGGGTAAAAGGATTATAAAAAATCAAAAACTCTATTAAAAAATCTTTATGAAAAATAAACTACACTTTTCAATTTATTTTTTACTTAAAACACTCTTTCATTTCTATTTTTTTAAAGACATACATACACTTTAATTTTCACTTAAAAATTAAAAAATCTTTAAAATAATTATTTTAAATGATTATCCCTCCTTTTAAAGAATATCCAAACACTTCTTTAATGATTAAGTACATACTTTTCACCTTGTTAATTAATATGTGTCCTAATAGTAAATATATTTTCTTCATCATCTAGATCAAGAATAGAATTTTGTTTTTTAAGTTGTACATAAATAAGCCTATGAAACCATGAAACCAGGGAAAAATTTTCAAGATTATAATTTGCTTAACTTTTGAGATTACTATAAGTATTAATTAACATGCATGTTTTGTCTTGTATTTGGCTCTCACTACCTCATAAAAGCCAATTAATTGAAAAAGCTATATATATAATCAATGTGCTATATGAAATATTTTCATTATTTTATTATATTAATATGATTTTCTTGGCCTAACTTGATGTCTCCTTGTAGAGGACATGTGAAATTAATATCTTAATTAATTATGTGTTTAAGTTGTAATAATACTTCTCATGTATTGATAATGTTTGTGGAATTTTATAACCAAATCATAAATCTTGGAAATGCTTTAACATTCTTCCTCCTATGTGGTGAGCAACAAAATATATGCAAAGATCACAATAATAATAACAATTTTTGTCTCAATCTTAGGTTTATTGAGTTTCATCATCACAAAATGGAAATTAATAATACAAGATAACAAATTTGTTGCACTTTTATTATAACAACAAAGTATAATGATGCATACTTTTGTTTATTACTAGATTAAATTTTTTAGTGCTAAGTACACTTTGATATAAAAATTATTTAAATATATGTAGATGGAAGCCTTTTTTTTTTTTGTTAAAAGTAACTTCTATTACTTATAATGGTAGGATATAGTAAACATTCTAATTCCATCCATGGGTTACTTTAGATTTAAAGTCTTGTATGTGTAATAGATGATTTGAATGAATAATTCATTAAACTATTGTCTTGATATAATGAAAAAAGAAAAGTGAGGTATTTTAAAAGCAAATGTTAGAATTTATCGTGTATGGAGAAATTTAAAAAATCACATTTCACTGTATCACGTAAATTTAAATTAATTGGGTGTTTGATAATTAATGTAAGAATCAATTTTTGATAGACTTTTACTTTTAAATATAATTTTTTAAGTTATTTTGAATATTTTATTTCAAACATCATCTTAATAAAACTCATTTTGATAATTGGATTGTCAAATATTTACTATAAATGAAAAAACTATTAGCTTGAGTAATAAATTATCTAGTTTCAACTTAAGTTCAATTTTGTGCCAAACCACTTTAGACTTTATGACTTGTTTGATTCTTTATGATTATAAAACATATAAAAGTAGCAATTAAACAAAATTATTAGACAAGTATATAGTATAATTAAATCTCAGTTTTGTAATGTTGAAGAATATAAATTTGATTACGACATACCATCCTCTTAAAATTTTTAATAAGATAAATTATTTTAGCACCCTCAAATTTTAAAATAATTAACATTTTAGTCTCTATTATTTTAAAATAAATAATTTTAGCCCCCAACATTTATTAATGGTCAACACTTTAATCTTTATTATAAAGTTATAATATCTTTAGTATATTTTAATCTTTAACATTTTAATTTATATAACGCTTTTATCCTTAAAATCTTAAAATAAAAATTTTCTTAATATGCTTTAGTCTCAAAATCTAGAATTTTTCATTGAATTAAGTTAGTTTAAGTACTAAAAGTGTTGATTTTGAAATAATAGACCAAAATAATAATTATATCAAATTTTAAGAGTGTTATAATAATTTCTCTTTTATTTTGTAATATAATAAAAGAACCCTGACTAATATCTATAAACTTATAATCTGTAATTTAATTCGAAACCCTAAAAAAATTAGAAGAGAGTATATACCAATGTGTTTTTATTGTAAAAAAGAGAGTTACTAATTTTTTTTTTTTAATCTTTTTTCCCGTGAGACCAAAACTTACTATTAATATTAGAGATTCTTTCTCTTTCTCATTCACTCTCTCTTTATATTATTTGTCTACTTTGAAATTTTAAAGGGGTCCAAGGCTTTTAACTCCAACTAAATCTCAGTATTAGTCATAAAACACTAAAACTACTATGATACTTAATTCAACTCAATTTAATCTTAATTTTAAAATTAATTGGGTCGGTTATTTGAAATTTTTTGTCTCCATTCTAAGTAATTTTGAGTGATATTTTCTGATAATTATAATGCATCAAATCATATTGTATTTCTTTTCTCGAAGTTAGTTCAGGTCTTCTATTTTCTTTTTTTCTCTCCTTTGTTATGATGTACTCATCAAATTTTCTAACTAGAGTCTTTAATGAGCTTAAAATGTGATACAAATATAAAGAAGCATTTGTAAGATTTATCCATCAAATTGTTTGTTATTATTATTTGATTTTGTTTATCTTTTAATTTGATAGTTCTTTTTATATTTCTTAAGTCATTGGGAAGGTTTTCTGGTTTAATTCAAATTAAATGGAAGTTGGAAGCCCATACAAATAAAAGTCGATATCAAAAGGAGACCTTAAAACGTGTTTTAGTGCACACTGGAGGTGTATGGCCGTGCGGACTTATTCTGCATGGCCATACAGAATTGTTTTAATCTGTCCAACATGAATTTACACAAAATTTGAAGAAGCACCATGCACGGCCGTCCAAGATGGTTGTGCTTGGTCGTGGACATCTGTGTCGGTTCATTTTCATATGATTTTAAAGGTTTTGTTTTTCTAATTCGGTCCTACTTCGAAGTAATTAATTCTTAGTGATTTTTCTAACTTTTGAAGGATTTTCAAATCTTCCTAAATTTTTATTTACACCTCTATATATAGAGGGAATTGTATCAATTTAATTATTCAAATTCTTTTGTACAAATTCTATAGTTTTTTAGTTGCAGTTTATTTCTTGGTTTTTTAGGTCACGTTTATACTTGTGTAGAATAAATTATGTTCAGATCAATTCAATGCATTATGCACGTATATTGCACATAATTGTTGTTACAATTATTTGATTTTATGTAAATTTGTATGGGTTGTGTATTCTAATTAAATTCTCTCACTTTTAACTTCATTTTACTACTAAGCTAAAATACAAATTTTGATGAGACAAAATTATAATCTTTAGAAGCAGTTTTGAGTTTTAATTTCCAAAATGGTTCCCAAAAGAAAAGTTTAATTAAATAATAAAAAAATATTAGCAAATTAATTTCTTTCTTGCTTCAATGACATTTCAGTTTTAATAACATGCACATGAAATTATTTTGGCATGTTGGGAAGCTACAGTTTTGCTACATTCTCCTTTCAACTCAACTCAACTCAACTTAATATTAATTTCAAAATTAAATAGAGTTATATATAATTTTTTTA
The DNA here is from genome assembly GCA_948193065.1 of Aleurites moluccanus. Lineage (NCBI taxonomy): Eukaryota > Viridiplantae > Streptophyta > Magnoliopsida > Malpighiales > Euphorbiaceae > Aleurites > Aleurites moluccanus. The sequence goes on from CANXYC010704972.1 coordinate 21,287, forward strand.
TATTCACTCTAAATAATTTTAAATGATATCTTTTAATAATTATAATACTTCTGAATAATACTATATTTATCTCCTCTAGATCATATAGCTTTGGTACACTCTAAAATTAGAAATATAATCTTATTCTTGAAGTAGAATTTTATTTTTTTAGTACATAAATAATTTAAATTTTTTATTTTTTTTTACATTTAAATAATTTCAATTATAATATATATTTTTAAGTATACTTATTAATATAATTAATAAATTTTATTTAATTATTTAAATAAATAAACTTGAAAATGGATGTTTAAAGTTTTGAAATCCTAATTCACTTAGATTCTAATTCCAAAATGTATCAAATAAGTCTATGTATATAAACTAACCTTTTTATAACACCCCGAGTCTAGGGTGCTATAGTCCTAAGGTATAAGTAAACATAAAGCGATCGGAAATCTGTAAAACCTAAAATTAAACTTGAATCAATATTAATTTATACATTCTATCTATACAATCATTAAATGATCAAAACTCATTAAATACAATAACAAATCAACCTTAAAATCCATCATTTACCAAGGACAATGGAAAGTTCAATAATGTGTTTCATACAACTCTCTACCTATACCTTTATACACTATGGAGCTACAAAAGATTTAAGACATTAAATAACATATACCATACAAAGAATATCAGAATCATACATAAAAATAGCTTCTTGTGTAGAAATAGGTTAGAAACTCTATTATCATCTTTAAAACCATCTCAATTATAATGACATCGGAAAACATAGGTGAAGAAGAGTGAGCTTTCAATACAATGAAAATATGAAATATGATAATGCCTGATAGTTATTAGAAAGATAACCATAGATCATAATTTCATGAACATATCAATAACAATCAATAAGGTTTAGTAATATTAATAATGGTGAGCCAAAAAAGAACAATACAAAACAAATAATATCATGCGTTACAAAACATTTATGAATCATAAACAACATAGGCGGGATAACACCATCATTCCCATATCTATAAACATGTAGATTAGAACTTACGCCTAGAATACATGATCTCTTCTAAATGGAACACTGATAACAATCTTATTAGGTGGGTTATTTGTGCACACGGTCCAATGATATCTTTCTCATTAAGAAGGGCATTCTATCTTACATAGTCAATCTTTCGGTCATTAGTTTGATATGTATAATAAATAATTAACGGTCTAAATGACCATTCAATAACAAAATTCATGAATAATGGCCAAAGGCCCAATAATAATGATCAATATTGATAAGCAATGAGTTTAACAATGAACTTGGTTCAAGAAAATAATAACTAAATCATTAGCAATCCTTCAATAAGATAAATAATGAATATAGTTCAAAGAACAATAACTATATTTATTAGCAAAAAATCAATAAGATTTATTATCTAAAAAGGTTCTCGGTAAATAATAATATTATTACCATAAAATGCAACAATAATAGAAAGATATTGAAATTCATTTAAGGTATTCAATATGCATTATTATATTCATAACTTACCTCAATTGATATAACCTTCCAATGATAGCTCAAAATTGGCATATCTTGCATTTTTTTTAGCTCACTCATCCTACACAAAAAAAACCTCAAATCATCATAACCATAGAACATTGAACCTTAACCCTAAGGTAAAAATCCTCAATTCTACTCATGAATTCTTGACTTATACATCTTACTAGACTTATAATTAACTCAGTTTCATCTTATAATTAACATTTACATATACTTAAAAATTAGAATTTTCTAACCCAATAAGTTCAAAGTTAAATATTTATGGATTAATACTTTTTCTAGTCCATTTACATCATTTTTAACTCCAATTAAACCATTAATTTAAGAATCATTGAAGAATTAGAAGAAATATATTTATTTATACTAATGTTCATCATTAATTGATTCATACCAAATCTGCCAAATCAAGTATTCATTCCTAGAAACTATTTCCCTTAATCATGCACCCAACACTCACTAACAACTTATATAATTATATATAAACTTAAATCATACTCAAAAGAGAGATCAAGAACTTGACTCCAAAACCCTAACTAGAAATTACTTGAGATGTAACTTCTAGGAGGATATGAAAGTTGATTGGAGTATTTCCATGAATATTCTTTGGTGGTTTAATCATAGAAAAAAAAAAGTGTCTAAAATTAAGGTTTATGAATTGAAAAAAAGAAAGAATAAAAGAAAGAAAAATTGTAATTGTCGGCTATGAAAAAATGGGGTTCTCTTTATAGAATGCAATGGGTACTAGAAATATGTTATTATGTGACAATTTTTTATAGTCACAAAAATTTTTATTTCTAATAATACTTTATTTGTGACAAGAGTTTCAAATAATCATAAAATTAAAATTATTAGTTATTTTAATTTCTATAAAAAATTTTGTAATAAAAATTTAAAAATTTTGTAACATTTAACATAAACCGTCATTACAAATTATAATCCATAAATTTGAATATTATATTTATAATAATACTTATTTTATTATTATAATTAAAATATTATCTGTGCTAAATATAATTATCACATAAAATTATTGAAAATAACTTTGTTTGTGATAAGAGTTTCAAGTTGTCATAAAAATTAAATTATTAGTTATATTAGTGACAATAGAAAAAACTTGTAATAAAAATTAGACATTTAAAATAAATCATTACAAATTACAATCTATAAATTAAAATTTAAATATTATATTTATTATGACAACTATTTTATTATTGTAATTAAAAATTATTTGTGACGAATGTAATTGCCATTTAAAATTATTGAGGGTAAATGATAAATTTAAAACTTATTATTTTAAGATTAATAAATAAAATTGTGACATTTGTCACTAAATTTTACAAGAAAATTTATTTTGTTATTTCTTAACCGGCGGCCATTTTTTTTTCTCTCAGACCTTTTCTCTTTCATTTAGTTTCTCTTCTCTTTTTTATATATTTATTAGATTTTTTTACTTTATACTTTTCTTCTTGCTTTTTATTTTATTTTATTTTTAAGCCACCTTCGAAGAATTATCTCTTATAATTCATTTTTTAAGAATTTTTTTTTTTTTATAGCTATCTAATATTTATTTTATCTTTTTTTGTTAATTATTTGATATCTAATATCTATATACGTTTTTGAACTTTAACTACTTCTAAAAAAGCAAAGCAGGAAAAGAGAAAAAAAAAAATACGCATCACATATTATTGAAAGAATTTTTTTTTATATACTTTCATAGAATCACACAATAGTTTAAGCGAGATTTATTAATGAATAGGTTTAAAAATTATTGATCTTTTATTGAATTTTATATGAATTCCAAAGAATAAATAAATTTTTTATAATTTTGTTTAGATGCATGAATATGAAATATGATTTTGAATTTTAAAAATTTCAAATTTGTAAGTTATATTTTTTATTTTAAAGTATATTATTGTTTTTTCAGGTATAAGTTTACACAAGATCACCAGCTAGTTTATGGTTATGGACATAGATTATCTGCGATTTTAGATTTAAATTATTTTTTTAATGATATAAAGATTTATAATTTAATTTATATTTATATTATTGTTCTCATCTTATAATAATTTTTAAATTTTTTTACATTTGTGTATATTTAGAAACTATTACTTTAACAATAGTAAAAATCTCCATTTTTTTTTTTTATAGCAAACAATATGTACAAGCCATTGATCGCCCAATGCTATCAATATTCCTCACATGCAAATTTAAAATATATAACAATGGTATATGTTTAGGTTTATCCAAATTTATAACAATTACATTTATCCTTAAATTTTAATAACGTGATAATTAAATTTTATCACAATAATTGAATAAATATGATCAATAATTATTATTTATGTGACAATAAATTAAGTTGTCATAATATTTAATCTTAATTACTTATATATTAACCTTAATTATCTATATATTTGTGACAATAAAATTATGTTATTGATAATTTATATTTTTTTGTCACGTCAATAATTGTCATGAATAATACTTTATGTGACAATATATTTACTATCACAAATTTTATAATATTTTTATTATCATAAATTATAATAATTTTTAGTCATAAAATTATTAGCTACAACTTGATGATAATAATTTATTATCACCAAATCTTTTTCTGTGACAACTTTTAAATGTTTATGACAATTTCGATTGTCTCAAAATAAATTATTTTTTGTAGTAACACTTCTTTTTGTAGTAACACTTCTTACATATGGTGTAGTATTCATTATATTTAAATTCAGAAATTTGATTAAATTTGACAAAAAACAAAATAAAGCTCGTATCATTTAGGAATGATAATAGGATGGATTTTGCTATTTTCATTTCTGTTTTCATAATTAAAATTTCATCATATCATCACCCTATTTTTTAATGAGTTAAAATTTTAGTGCTCTATCCCCATCTCCATGAGTATTGAAGTCCTCAGGAGATTTATAAGACACGATTTTATCATGTAAAAATTAATATTACACTTTATATATTTTATTCATTTTTTTTAAGTTGTATTTAACATTAAAAAGTAAATAAATTAAAAAAAATTCAATAAGGAAAAAATAGTTATTCAATTAAATAAAATATATTTTTTGATAAATTTATTAAAAATTTCGACCATAATTAAAAAATTTAATTTTCATATAAATTAGTTTATTTTTTATTATAAAATTATACTATAATAAACTTATGTTATTGATCGATATGTTAAAATTTAATTAAAAAATAACTATTGATTATAAGATTGTGACAATTTTTGCTAAGTTATTTAAAAAATAATATTATAAGATTAGTAATTAGTCAATAAATTATCTGATATCTATATTTCATTGTATAATAATAAAAATTTAAATCTTATATATTTTTCTATGAATTATTATTATTATTATTAAATTTCTTCTATAAATAATTCTTTCATAATTTAATTACTTAACAAAATATTTAATAATTATATTTTTTATAAATTTAATCATATTATAAAAAAATAATAATTATATATATATATATATATATATATATATATATATATATATATATATATATATATATATATATATGTGGCGAGGCAAGGCGGATTCCCACATGATGGAAACATTTTACTATCTCTAGTATCATATGGGTAATATTTGGTTTAATTGTCATTTTAATACATGATATAATTGTACTTGAAAATATTATAATGTATTTTAAAAAATAATAATAAAAAGATAAAAACTTATTAGGAAATTGCTTTCCCTCACCAACCCACTTTTTCACCATTGGTACTAATTTTTATGCTTTTAAAATATAGGAATATGGGGAGGGGACAAGTTCCCCACCAAAGGACTGTTTGATTTTACCATAGAAAGAAATTATTGTACTAACACAAGATTTAGAATAACCAAATAAACTCCACATTTTAGCTTTGCATTATGTGTCAGAAAGGTAATGAGGGAGTGGAATTTTATCTCTAAGCTTAAAAAGGCCATGTCCACAGACAATTTATTTTTTATTTTTTTAGTATTTATTCATCATTAAATAAGAAAACAAATTACAAATTGACCAAAATTTTTCAATCATACCCATTTTCATAGAAATAGTACTAATTCACTTATATTTTTTATTATGAATATCTTGTCATTTTACATCCCTAGTCCTTTCTGAAATTGCTATTGAGCTTATATTATAATATTGCAACCCTATTTTATTATGGATATCAATCCTTTGATAAGGGAGATATGGATCTTGAAATTTTCAAATTGTTTAGCATAACTGAATCAAAGATTTTTTTTTTTTTTTTTAAATAAACAAATCTCCATGAATCATTTTATTCTCAAATCAGATCCAATTAATTATATATACTAGAAGTAACCGCTCTTAGCAGCATGGAGATCATGCTGCTGAAAGTTAAAAAATTTGATACTAACAAAAAATTAACAGCATTATCACTTAATGTCCAAAATCTTAGTAATTAAAAATTTTCTATAATACTATTATAAACATTTGACCCCATTATTTACATATTAATATATTTTGACATTTAGTAGCTATTTGGTAAAAAATTTTAATGCAGTTGTTATATTTTTTTATTCTAACAGTTGCATTATAATATTTGATTACTAACAGCTGTTAGCTGCTAAATAGTCAAACAACTGTTATTCGAGTTTTTTTGAAAAATTTCTTATATTTTTAATTAAAAAGACTAAATTATTCTTTAAAAATAATATTTAAATAAAAAAAATAAATATTAATATTTATTCTTAATAGTTATTGAATATAGTAACAATTAACAGCTAATAATAATTTTAATAAATACCCATAACAATCAATTATTAGGTAATATTCATCGGCTATCAGCTATTAGCCACCAGCTTTCAACAATAATTAAATCAAACGGGACTTAGTAATAATAGTAATTTACTTTTATAGGTGTTATATACATATTGATAATTAGTTTTAACATGTATGAAATGATATGAAACTAATGCATTAATTTCAATATTTATTATACAACATGAATATTTTGGTATAATTTTGTTTTTTAATGATACCTTCAAACTAACCTAGACTGAATTATATTTTATTAACCCTTACAAAAAAAGTAAAAATTTGAATTTTTTATATATGATAATACAATTAATTTTTAACTGATTTACATTTATATAACAATTTAACTTCATCAATTTTTCCATTTCATATTAAATTTATATCTTTATTCGTGTGTTTATATTTATTTTTTTATAAACTTAAAAAGTTCTGTCAATAGGTTTAATAGACTACAAAAGTTAATTTGTTATATTGATGTCAAGATATCATATATACTTACCTGATTATCCCAAATTTTTTATAATACAGTACAAAGATTTTTTTATTTTTTTTTAAGATATAACTATATTTTATTTTTTATTTTCTATATCTAATTTATAAGTCATAGATCCTATCATGATATGATTGAATTCAAATAGGATGGCAATGGGGTGGGGAATCCCCGTTCCCCATGGGGATTTGCCCCGAATGGGGTGGGGATTCCCTGATTTATTTTCCCATGGGGACGGGATGGGGAATATTTTTTTCCCGTTAGCGGGGACGATGAGTGTATTCCCCATCCCGTGGGGATCCCCATCCCCGTCCCATGAGGACTCGTTATTATATTTGGTTAATTATTATATTTATTTAATTATTCCTTGTATAAAATTATATTAATTAATAACATATATATATATAGAATAATTTATTTAATAAATAATTCTTATTAGATTGTTG
>CANXYC010705245.1:0-34286 GCA_948193065.1 Aleurites moluccanus
AAGAGTCTAAATCTAACAAAATATTATTATAAATAATTAATTTACAAATTGATAAAAAAATAACACTAACAAATTTAATATTATGTGTGTAAATTATTAATTTTAACTAAACTTTCTAAAATAAATAATTTAACAATAAAAATATAATATATCAAAAATATTTATTTTTAAAATTTAATTATTTAATTAAATAAATTTAATACTGTCATGATTTTAATAAAAATAATATTAACTAGTTTTAGGTATTAATTTAAAAAAAAATTACTTACAAATATTATGCTAACTGGAATAAAAAAAATTGAAAGTCTGCACTTTTAAATTAATTTAATAAAAAATTAAAAAAATATTAATTTTAAAAAAAATAAAATAAAAAATAAAAATATAGTGCAGTTATTGGATGTGCTGCGTCAACAGCGCGAATATTGAATGCGCTGCGTCAAACAATTTGGGCCTTGTGTCAAACAACGCGGATATCAGATACGCTATTGATATAAATCGGTAATAATAATAAATTTTGTAAAAAAATGGTAATTTTTTTTTTTTTTGTTATTTTTAAGAAAAAAGCTCCTTCCTTTGCATGTAGCTTCATCATTGATTATGTTAGAAGATTGCTGAAATAGGAAATAATGACAGGTATTTTCGTCTATAATATATTTATCAATTTATGTATGTATTAAAATTATTTTTTTTTTCAAGATGAATTTAAAAATATGTACTTTTTAAAAATATTTTGTAAATTTAAAAGTTATTATCCTAAATGAATTTGACAGACCTCTTCAAAAATAATTATTTACATTAAAATTAAATTCTAATCAATAAAACAAATTATATAAACTAAAATGCATAACTCTTTTAATGATAAAACTAAAACTAGTCTTTTTAATATTTTTGTTTTCAGAATGTGAGTGGATTTAATGCCCAAAAGGATCAAGGCCATTTGGGTGTGAAATTTATTTTAAAAATAAAATTTTAAAAAAGATGTTTTAAAATAATTGGCATGTTTAATTTTTTTTTTTTTAGTTTTTAAATTTTAAAATAATATTTTAAATTAATTTGTTAAATACTTAATAAATTATTTAATATTTTTTAAATTTTAACACATATTCATTTTAAATATATCAAAATATCTCCTAAATAAAAATATTTTTTAATCATAAAATCAGAATAATAAAAAGCCAACCATGTCGGTGAACTCAAAGCAATATATATAAATATATAATATAGACGACTTTTTTTCTTATAATATTTATATTTGTTTCACAGTGTTAATATATCTTATTTGTTCGAAAAATTAATCTCTTATATTGAATATGATATATTTATATAATTTAGTTAATTTTATATTTATATATTTATTTGAATAAATTAATTTTTATAATTTACTTTTCTTTGCTTTTAAATATTAATAGTTTATATATATATATATATATATATATATATATATATATATATATATATATATTAAATTAATGGTGCTTCGTAAAAGAACCATATAATTTTATTCCACATATGAATTTAATAAAATCCATATTCTTAGGTTGATGGATTAATCAAAATCTGTTTTCTTTATATTTAAGATTAAATATAAAAAATATAAAACTCAAATAAATATTGCTATTTTATTGAAGTGCATGTAGTAAAACTTAATACAGCTAACAAGCTAATTTATATATTTATTTTCTAATTATATTTATGGACTCTTAATTCATAATAATTTCAATTAAATGTAGAAAAGTGATTATTTATTTTGAATTTATATTTTATTTATCTTATTTAATTATTATTTTTTATAAAAACTAAGTCTTCATTCATGAAAAAAAATATATATTAAGAAAAGTAATCGAAAAAATTACAATTAAAATAAATATAAAATTAGTTTACCATTAAGTTTCATTGACCAAATTATCAAAATAATAATATTCAGCCCAACAATTATAATTGACATATCGATAAAAAACACACTCCACTCAAAATTGATATTAAGTGATTTGATAAGTTCGATCATTGAAAACGAGATGAAAATTCTTATCCATATTGTAGAAATAAATAAACTTTCATAAAGAATAACATATTCAATTTTCACAAATGGAAGACAAACAAAATAAACGTAAATATAAATGAAGAAAATTAGATTTAACATTAAAATTTTATTTAAAATAAATATAAATAGGATAAAAAAAAAAAAAAAGAAAAATAGAGAAAAAAAAACAGAAGGATAAAAGGCTACATTATTTCTTTTCATCTTATTTAATTATTTAAATAATTAGCAATGCATGTATGAAATTTACTTTAGTTATCATCAGTTTCTAAAGTAATTAAAGAGCAAAATCACAAAATGGGAAAAAAAAAAAAATAGTTTCTATAGTAATTCTGTCTATTTGCAAAATTAAGTGTAAAAGAAAATAACATGGCAATAACTTGGAATTCAACCCATCTCAATTAAGCCAATGAACCTCAGTCCCAATCTCTAATCTCATCACCCATTTCAGGTGAATGTATGTGTAAATGCAAATTCCTATAGTTCTACAAGAATTGGAATTCGAATTTGACTCTAGTACTAGCCAGTTAAAATATACATCAACACTTTTCATTTTTCTGAAATAACAAATCTTCATAAAGATGGAGACACAAACAAAGAAACCAACTTAGTATGAATTCCAGCACTGCTCTAATTATATTGTAATTCGAAAATAATCCATGGCACCTGCAAATGTGTTATTTCTAACAAATGAACAATAGAGTAGTCAAAATTTTGTAAGACAACCAATTTTTGAATCTAAAATTTAACCCCCCCAATCTTTTGAGAACCCCCTGGGTCAAGCAAGTAAAATTCTCTGGTTTTTAGGTTTTGTTGTCCCATAATTGATGTCAAAGCATTAAAAAATTCTCTGGTTTTTAGGCTGTAGCATGTACAAGAAAATGCCACCGGCAACTGCAACATTTAGAGACTCGTAGTTTCTTGCCATGGGTATGCTTACGAGCTGACATTCTTGTAGAGATTTCTCTGAAAGGCCATGCCCTTCGCTACCCAAAATCAAGCATAAAGGGCTATCAGCTAAAGAATCTGCAAGGCCTTGAGATAACTGTGATACTGGTTTCAGTTCATCGTTACTTGCTGGATGGCCAGCTAGCATTTTCATTTGGAATTCATCTTTGAGACCTTTAAGATGATACCAATCACCTGAAACTATAGGGACCTGAAAGGAGGCTCCTCGACTAGCTTTGAGTGCTTTGTCATTGAACGGATCACAGCAGCCAGGAAGTAGAAAAATACCACCCTGTCGGCCATCAATTACAGTATTAAACCTACTGTCTTCAAAATAAACATTGGTAAATAACAACTCAATCAGCATCTGAAGCTAAGGAGTGCATTTGATGAAATAAGCATCCCAAAAAGAAACTTGATAGAGGACATCAGCCAACCTGCTGTTCACTATTGGTTGGAAGAAATAGATTGCTAGGTTGTAATAAATATAGCCATTTTCTTATTGACCTTGACAGGCAAATAGGCAGTTAGAGTTCAATAAATGAATTTATGAAAACAATTTTCAAACAGTTCCAGACTATTTGGATCCATATCATATTGAAGTGTTATGTTGGAGCATATTGAAGTAGCTGAAGAAAAGAAGATGAGAGGCAGAACTAGGATACTGGTGGGTTAAGTAATGAAAAAGGATTAACAGCCATATACATTTATGGATGTAGCCCTAAGCCCATGTGGAATGGGGGTAAAGTTATCCACAAAGCTGAGGACTAGATTGGGATTAATGCTCAGTTAAGTATCAAACAATCAGACTGATCAAGATGAATGTATGCTGTTACATTAGTTGTGAATCTTAAGCTAGCTGGATTGTTATTGGCCCAAAAAGGATATATGACCTTGAAAAATTTACTTGTACATATAACTCGACTGCCAGAATAGCATATGCCGAAAAATTAACAACAAAAGCTTAAAAAGTAAAAGAAAAGAAATAATTGGAGGTTTGCAGGTTGTTGCTTACCCATCTAAATGCGACAGCCGATCTGATTATTGTACCTAGGTTACCTGGATCCTGCAATGAACAACAATCATGAGTTAGTGATTCATATGTATGTCTAGGTAATTTCCCAAAGCAATCAGAAAGTAAACTATAAGATTAAACAAAGTAAACTATAAGATTAAACAGCTTTTTATGAATCGATCATCAAATAAATATATTTTATGAAGCAGCAGGATAAAGTAATTGTGAAAGGGGCTTCGAATAAAAACAGTTTCTCCACGTAACAAGTCAGTCCAATCAACATACTTTTATGCTTTATATACATTAGGATTTATTTTCTCTAAAATGACAAAAGCACCATTAGGAAATTAGTTTCAAACTTCTGTGGCCAGAAAGTAAACATGCTAGGGAAAGTGGCCTATAGTTTTGGTTCATTTCCCTTTAGTTGGGTTTTGAAGCAGAGAATTTGGATGCAGACCTACCCCAACAGGCAAGTGTTGGATATATATCCTTGTCCAACTTGGCTATGTTCATTTTTAGTTTTTTATAACTTTTTCTCATATTTAAAGGACAATGCCCCATGCAGAAAATTCAACTTGACAGCAAGAACATTTCCAGACGAATTAGAATAACCTGGATCCCTTCAAGGACTAAAATTCGATGTGGCGCTGGGAACCATTTCCGACAGTCTGCATCTTTTTGCTGATTACCTACAACATAGTAGCTTGTAGGAAATCTCATCAGGGCAATTGCTTCAATAGATTCAGTAGATTGCAACTGTGAAAGTTTTTTCATCACCAAAGCACTCACACGTAAAGTACAAGTTGAGGAATCATCAAGTCCTTCAGGGACCTTAGCTTTATCAAGAAGAATTAGACACTCTGTTTCAATAGTCTTCTCTTCCAATGACTTCTGAAATTTGTATATCTCCCTGTATGAGCACATTTCTCATAAGAACTATATGGTCACCACAAGCAAAACAACAGTACTGCAAGGTGTGAGGCTATAGTTGACTCAAGTTGCAGACAAATCGAATACATAAGAGAAACAACTTCAACTGAATAATTGCTAATGCAAAAGATTCAAGCTCCTTTGAGGATTTAAAGCAAGGAATCCAATATGAGATATTAAATATAAATATGCGTTTTTCAGAATTGTTTCAGTGCAAGTTTATAGAATCATTAATTGCCACAGGTGTGACTGCGAGTAGTAGGAATTGCAAAAATGTATCTGCACGAAATTTAACCATAAGTTAAATATGCATCCATGACATGCTCAAATGATCTGGACTTGATCAAATGATCTGGACTGCAGTGCATACCCCATAACTTAGCCAGAGAATTTCACCAAGAATCAAAGGTTAAAAAAAATATTGTCTGCATTTTACAGTTATTTAGCTGGGATTGTTTTGAATAGAGTTCATTTTGTTCAAGCTCAATCATGAACTAGTCATTCTCAGTTAAACTTTCACAAGAAATAATTATACTAATTCTCTGTCATGTAACTTTAATTTTTTCTTTTTAAACTAGAAAGTTAATACCTAAAATCTCTATAAAGTCTCAACAATTTATTTAATTTCAAAAACTCACCCAGCCAGCAAATAAGCAATGAAAACTAGCAAAAGAAAATCAAAGAATTAGCTGCACTTCATTTTGAGATAATCATGAATAAATAACAAAACTCAAAATACCAAAAAACAACAGATACCCAAATTGAATTTCAGGAAATGAAAATGAAAAAAAAAAATCAGAAAGAACTCGAAAGATACCTGATAGGTGTAGTACCCACAACAAGAGCTGAACCATGGGAATGGCGATAAGAGGAGCTTTTACGAAGCTTGACACAATGTTTCACAAATGGGTTTGAAGTGCTTGTTATGGATTTTACATGGGATGGTAATGGAAACTTCACCTCCGCCGGATTATTATCGATATCTCCATCACTATCATAATAATGAAATCGAGAGATTCTTTGGGTTTGGGTTGGAGATTGATTTGGGGAGGCAGTGGATAGCCTGGCCTTTGAATTTGGGAGGTTTAGAGGTGGGGGAGAAACAGTTGGCACCCAGGATATGCTCCGCATTTCTTCTTCTACTGTATCTCTAAACACTATACATAATCACTTCACATGTCAAATGGAGGGGAAATGGTAATTGTGGATTTTAACTAAACACAATATCCCTTTTTTTCCTTTTCTTCTATTATTTTCTTGAAATTTTTTTACATTTTTATGGGGATTATGACTGCAAAATAAAGCAAATACCTCGTATAAGAATATGGTAATTATTATTTTTGTAATAGTTAATATTGAAATATAAATTTTTTTACTGAAATTCATTTGAAAAAAATTAGGATGACAGAGAAATTATAAAACTCTTAAGTTGATAAATATATCTTTTCAATTAATTAAGTCAAAATTATCCTTTATTTCTTTATATAAATATTTATTTTACATTATTTAATTAATATTAGAAAATTTAAAAAAAAATAGCTTTTATTTTTTTGTTTTGACCAATAAATTATTAATCCGATATTTTATCTCAATTGCTTTTTCATCTCCTATTTATATATTATCACATGGTTTCTCTGCGTACATCATATTATTAATAATAAATTATCAATTATTAAACATATTTTATCTTAATTGATATTTTATTTTTTATTTATATATCTTTATATATGTTATCATATGTATTTAAGTACATTATATTATTAATAATAAACTATCAGTTATCAAATATTTTATTCATTCATCACATTATTAATAATAAATTGTCAGCTATCAAAATACTTTCTACATATATAACATGATATAACATACTGAGAACCATATCGACACCGATTACTCTCGCAATATCATTACCCCTAAAGTAAATTCCATAAATCTGTTCCACATACTGTTAATTTTCAATAGCTATCACATTTATCTCCTGAATATCATCATTTATAGTATTCAACATACAAAAACACACTCTTTAATTCCATTTCTTCAAATTTTCATATAAATAGCATTGCCTGCTTCAAATTTATTATGAGCTTACCAATTCTATACTGTAATTTTTATGGATTAAAAAACTGCTTTACAAAAAAAAAAAAAAAAAAAAAAAAAGGTGCCTTTCTTTTTACCAATTGAAAAGTTAACCATCAAAAGAAAAAAATCTTATTTGCTTTCCTGAGATGATACTGTCTGCACAACATTCCTAACATGGAAAATAAATAAAATTGGTCAGCGTCCTATATCCTGTGAGAAGTTGACAAGGTCATAGAAGCTCCCTGGCTGGGAAAATCATCCACTGAAATTATTGGGTTTTCCGAATACATCCTTCGAGATGTTAAAGGCATGTATAGCCTCTCTGATGTCGTTGGTGCACCGTTACTTCTTTGAACAATGGTAGGCATATATATAGTCTCTGAAGCTGGCATAGCATCAGCCTGTTGAGAAGCTGGAATAATGTTGTCGGTCCTTTGAGATGATCCATTAACATTCATCCTCTCAGAAGTTGGATGTGAAGCAATATCAGGCCTCCGAGATGTTGAACCCAAATGGCCACTCCTGTGAGCTGTAGCAGGTATGTATCTCCTATCAGTAGCTGGAAAGATGAGGTCGGTCCTCCGAAATGTTTGACCCATAGTGTCGTTCAAGTGAGAAGTTGCTATCATGTCATATAACCTCTCAGAAGCTGGACGCAAAGTAGCGTTAGTCCTATGCGACATTGGAGTCATGCAGTCATTCCTATGTGATATTGGATCCATATTGTCGCTTTCACGAGGAGACGTAAATACACACTCAGAAGTAATAGCCATTGCAGCATCAGTCGTCTTAGACTGTGGACCAACAATGCCATTCCTCTGAGACGCAGGCACGTAAATTCTCTGAGAAGTTGATGATATGCTTTCAGTCCTCTGGGAAGTTAGGGCTGGATTTTCATTCCACCTGGATGTTTGAGATGTATAAATGCTCTCAGATGTCTGGGCCATGGCTTGTGGCATTTCTTGGCTTAATGGGCTCCTCTCTGTTGCAGGAGGTATGGCAAGTGACCTCTCGTGGTCAGATAAATCCAAATCCTGCTCAGCTGTTGGAGGCAAGACCAGAGATACCCCGTGGCTTGGTAAATCCTCATCAGCTATTTGAGGCATAGATAATACTCCAGAGTTTGATAATTCCTCTTGCAAGAGCTTTCCACACTTTGGTGAATCTCTCTCTGATGCTAGTGATATATCTGGCGACAGTCTTTCATTAGATGAATCTCTCCCAGGTGGAGGCACTGAAGAAACTCCTCGGCTCGGCTCCACGTCAAATGATGTAAGTATGGATAATGACACTCCTAGGCTAGGTAAGCCCCTCCATCGTTGTGCCACCATTTTAATCTGGGTATAAAACTGCACATTTGCCTTTCCTGCATTTAGAAATAGAAGAAAAGGGAATAAAGAGAGGCCTGCACTTGATAAATGGTTCAACCAACCACAATTGAAGTAATCATAGAGTGAGAGTAGGGTTTCAAGGAATTATACCACAGAAATTGAGATCACCAGCAAAAGATGCCTTTGGTTCATTAGCTGAGGAAACTGGCACTGGAACAGGAACAGGAACATTGATTCCAACCTGCATACTCATTTCATGTCAAAAACTAATATGTTTGCATTTACAGGCTCAAACAAAGACTACCACAAGCTTATCTTGGTTTGCTGTTGACAACCTATCCTATAGAATCCTACTTGGGCAGGATTACCAGGCCTTCAATTGACTATTCAACCAGTGTGGATTCCACAAAAAATAAAGCCCAATAGTTGACACAACACAACCAAATGCAGAGATCAAAATTTTGATTCTCCCTCTCCCACCAAGAAAAGGAATTTTCTATCTTTAATGGTGAGAACTAACATAAATTGGGCTTTGCTTCAAATTTTTCACCTACAGGAATAACTAGAAGGCCAGGAGCATCTTCTAGATTGTGAAAAAGCAAAACCTGTTATCCTGAAAACAACTCTGGTCCCTCTATCTATGCCAGATGGAAAGAAAGGTTGCCTTACCAGCACGGTATCAATATCATTCTGGAACTTCCTTGCCGCAACACCAGATGATGTAAATATGGATGCACCATTCCCATACCTGCCAAAGCAAGGTAATAAGAATCCAAAGTAAGATGGGAATTTCAGGAACAATTGAGGCAATATGTAGATTTGCACTTCAACAGATTATCATATAAAATTCATCAAACCAGTACTCCTCTTTTTCCCACATTTTTAAAACTATACATTTCAAAAAGTTGCAATTCCTTGCAGCTTTTTGATAGAACAAAATAGCTATTCTTAGTCACAATTTATAAAATTTCTTCATAAAATATGTAAGAAAGCCTTCCAATGATACATATTTATTCCATGGTGGGAAGAAGAAATACTTAAAAGTTGAAAAGAGAGTTAGACCATAATTTATCATATGTATTATCATTTTGGATAGTAAAAAAGTTAAAAACATGCTGAAGTAGCTGCCTGAGCAAGAGATTAAAAAGGGTACCTATTTCTATTCACAATTGTTATGGCCTCTTCTAGGTTGTCAGCCTGTTGGTGATCAAAACAAAAGATTTTGTTAACCAGTCTCCAACTAATACACGTAGCATTTACATGAAAGCATTAGAAATACTTATAAAAGGGTACCTGCATACATAGTAGAACTGGGCCAAAAATTTCTTCCTGCTCAACACAAACATTGCTGTCAAGAATAAGGCAAGTTCTTTGGTTCAACTTTTCTTCATCATAAATTACCCAAGTTCATTCATTTCTGAAGCATAACAGAGTTATAGGCATGAATACAGATACCTTGTAGCAATCCATGTTGAGTGTGACATCAGATAAAATTGTAGGACCAACAAAACTTCCTTTCTCATATCCTGGAACCTACAAAATAAAACTTGGCATAAGCTTTCATCATAAAACAACTAAGAGAACAAACTCCTAAGTAGTGGAATAAAAGACTGCCAAATGTTCTTCAGCAGCACTTATCAAAGAAGATAATAACAGGAAGAACTTACCTAGTTAAAGACAATAGAAATATAATATAAAAATGGAGAACATAAGTGCACAACAAAAGCAATACAATATAATCATTTTATAAAGTCCCAACAGAGCTGTGAAGAGAGCCAAAAAATTCCTTTACTGATACAATCAGGGAAAAGAGGTTCACTTTAAAATTCAATGTGTGTTTGTTTCTGTACCAAGCAGTTATGGATATCCTCTTAAGACGGGAATGGAAAAAAGTAAATACCACAATGTTTCTCCCATCAAGAATCAGCCTAGCACCACTGTCAACAGCACTCTGAACTAATCTGCTAATGCGATCCTTTACCTGTGAATTTAGCAATCACAAAATGCCCACTTAGGATAAAACATAACAACTTCAAATAAGTAATTGAATTTATCAAGCGAAAAAGAGAGCACAGAGAACAAAATGGAAAACTTGCGGCCATTACATCTACAAGTAAATTACATTTGTCTTTTTATTTACTTCCTTTTTGTAAAAAGGAAATTTCATTGGGAGAGGAACAAAAGAGTTTAAACTGCAAGGAATAAGAAATCCTTTTATCCAATCTGAGAATAAAATCTGTCACTAATGCATGATAAACTAACAAGGAAAATGATATAAGAGAATTTGCATACAACAAAAGTCTGCTCTCAATGCCAGTCCCTTTGTATTGAGGAAGTTAACTAGAAAGATTCTCAGGCTTGCATATTTACCTCTTTGCTAATTACTGGACCGATGTCTGTAGTAGGGTCAGTGCCTGAATTCACTTTAAGTGCTTTGGCACGCTCCACAAGTTCATCTTCCCTAAGAATATTGGAAAAAACACAAGATGATACTATATGTCATGTGTGGACAAAAGTAAAGAAAGCCGAGGATTTTCTAAGATTCAAATTATAAAATGAATTAGATCAGGACAACTATGCCATCTAAACTTGTATTAGAGCAAATTGTTAAATTCACTCTAAATAACCCCTCTCCTTTTTTCTCACCCTATGATATGGACTGCTCTTATAATGGTTAAACCATAGTTTTGATGTTGTTTCATCCGGACAGCAGAGGCAAGGATTGCCTCAATATTGAGAGATTATAGGGGGCCAAGATAGCTTGAAGAAGAAAGCAATGCTTGTCCCTGTTGTCCGAATGATGATACAAGCTCAAAACTGGGCAAATGCTCCATTATTCCTAGTTGTATCTAAGAGATTCTTTTCTACAACCCTGGGCACAAAGATTATTAGTGAAGAGATGCTGAAGCATTTTTAGGAGTTCATAAAGGTGAGAAAATTCTTGCACATTCATTTAGTGGAGGAAGAGAAAGACATGTCTAGATATACAGAATAGTATCCTGTAAAGGATCTTTTGCAAAACAGGAGAAAGGAAGGGGATGATAAACCAAACTTAAAGCCTCTTTTTTCTTTATTTTTTTCTCTTCCATTTTTCTAGCACTCAATTTCTTCACAAAATCAACATTTTTTTCTTCACAAGCATCTCTTATCAATGGATTTCAATTTTTCTAACACAAATTGAAGAAACAAATCACCACAGGAAGATGGGTCTAATTGAGCAGAACTGCTGAAACACAAGAGATAATGTATCTTTCTTCTGAAGACCTCAAATTTTAAATACCAATAACCCTTATAATATAGTTCACTCAGCACAAAACAAAATGCCCAACAAGATAAGTCTTTAAGCAAAAAAGTCACAGTACCATGCCATTGATCCTCCAACAAAAACAGCTGTACTCAGAGCCATGCACCGTTGTCCTGCAGCACCAAAACCAGCAGCGACCAAAGCATTCAAAGTATCTTCCATGCTTGCATCAGGCATAATAATTGCATGATTTTTTCCTCCTACATTGGACTAAGGAGTCAACACAACAATGAGTTATGCAGCCAAATTTAAGTGGATGTAGGATTTCCAACCGAGTCTACAAATTACAAGAACAATCCATGTGTATGCAAGAGAGAAAGACATGGATAGCAAAATAAGAGTGTTAACCTGAACACGTTTGCCTCTAGCAGCTGCTCTAGCATGTACGTGCATGCCAGCCTTGCAACAGGTGAAAAAAAAAACAAAAAGAGCACATGAGCATCAAATAAGGCCATTCATGATGGCTTCATTATTATTGAAAATTAGAATAGGTGTACACTGTAAAAGCAATGGTAGCACTAATTGAGGCTGAATAGTGATTGAAAGTGAGAACACTCTGTTAAGGAAAAATTGCTTTTGAATCACTCCAAAGGATAAAAGCAATATAGTTAATTTACTATTCAACAACTGAAGATCAGTGACACTCCAATAAGAATGCAATCACGTCTGAACACATCAAGAACATTTCAAATTTGAATCATAGCATCATGCATTGCATAATATATAATTGTAAGCATGAAAATTAAAATCTGAAACTTACAATGTCTGAACGAATGAATGATATAGCTTTTATATCATCGTCATCACATATGTAATTAACAATATCCTGCACAAATTTATTTTAAGCAATAAGAATTCAATTAAAGAATTATAATGAAAATATTAATGCCCAATAAGTACTTCCTAGAACCCAAATCACCCAACCCATGTCTGGTTTTTGTCTTTCTTGAACCTGCTCCAGCCCATTTATATCAAACCTCAAAATTTTGTATAGCAATCGATTAATACTTCTGTAAAATTCATTATGACCACGTGAATTATAAAAAATAAAAGGATTGCTAAAAGAAAACTTACATTGGTACCATGAACAACATTGAAGACGCCATCAGGTAAACCAGCCTCCATAGCCAGTGCTGCAAGTATCATCGAAGCCCCTGATAGCAAGGAGTAAAAGATAATACCAATCATATTTACATCCCAGATATATACAATATACACGCATAGTTGATAAATACCATTTAAACAATAATGTAAAACCAAAAACCTATATGGTAGCATGTGTGGTAAGACATGTAGATATGTTCTCAGACAAGGATACAAATAAATTATTCTCTTTCATGAACTTTTTGAGTTGAGAACAGGTTTAACATAACAAAAGGTATGTTGACGATCCTTTAAAAAACCAATTCCTGGAGCTCCCTTTGTCAGCTACTGATGGAAATGCATTAAAAAAAATTCTTGTATATCCTTCATGGATGATGTCGTGGCCTGGGACATGGCTTTTCTATGGGTGCTTAACATAGGAAACTAGACCAATTCTCAACATTTTAATCTATTGAACAGAGTGAGAAAATTTCTATAGATGTGAGTAGGGCTACTGGCTAAAAATGAGATGATTAGAGTAAAAATTTGCTGGGTACTAATATGCATATATCTAATCATGAACCTTGAAAAATTATTTGGTTTCTCAATGTACATGCCATCCCTGATAATGTTTACAAACTCATTGGAAAATGTCTACATAATTAGAAGTTTATCTGACTGAATCAGCCATCTGGAAAACATTCCTGAGCACAATTCCCAAAAGTCAAGTAGGATAAGTTGCATTGATCTCATTTCTTATTATAAACCAAAGATTTACGTAGTTCAAAAATCCTTAAGCAGTAAATCATTCTTTTTTTCATCCAACCCAGACATGCAATTTCACATCCTACAGAACATATGCAGCCATGAAAGAAACTAAAAACTAAGTTACAGGGTTCATGTGCAAAATGAATTCACTTCTGAATGAATTCATTTCATCCAATAAAGGTTGCTACTTCCTACAATCTTCAATGTCTAACAGAAGCAAGGTAAAATTCACCTGGATTTTTTTCACATGGCTTAAGAACAAATGTATTTCCACACGTAACTGCAATAGGGAACATCTGCAAAAATGAAGAGTAGTTATGGAGCAAAAGTCTTCTCTCTCTTTGGTTTACTATAGACATAACTTAAATTTCATATTTTGAATAATAAAAGAAAACAGAACATAGAGAAACTAAATTACACATAGAAGTTGGCAAGGACTAATCCAGTCAGCTGAAGTATCCTAGGCAAGAGAAATCTCAAGGAAGCATAAAAAGGTTTATAATCTGAGAGGCAACATCTTCACCACATACTATGTAGAAAGGAAAAAAGGAAAAGAGATAGACAGAAACAATTACCCAAGCAAAGACTAGAAAGCACAGCACATACCCACAGGGGAATCATCGCTGGGAAGTTGAAAGGGCATATTCCAGCACAAACACCAAGTGGTTCTCTAATGCAATATGTATCAATTCCGTTAGATGCATTCGGAACAAACTCCCCCATTTGCAAAGTTGCCATTCCACAAGCATGCTCAACTACCTCTATGAATAATAAGCAATGAGGAAAATCTCAATAACTAGGAATCAGACTGTAATTAACCTTCTCAAACATAGAAGAAAATGACAATAGGAAACATCTACTAATGCTAACCTAAACCATGAAGTACATCAGCTTGGGCACCTTTGAGTGTCTTACCCTGTTCTAAGGTAATATTCATTGCAAGCTTATCCTGAAAATAATTTTTGGGCACATTAAATGAAGAAATTTTCAGAAAATGAAGTCTAAGCTCACAATGTTGGTAAACAAACCATATCTCTGCGAATAAGCTCCTGGAGTTTGAACATGATGCGTTGACGAGTGGAAATTGGGGTATTTTTCCATGAAGGAAAAGCTTTCTTGGCTGCTATAACTGCATCTTTGAACTCTTCATAGGTGGTTAATGGAACTTGAGAAACAACCTCTTGTGTAGCCTAATTTAAAAAAAATGTTCATAGGCAGTTAATGGAACTTGAGCAACCTCTTGTGCATTATATTGAAAAACACTAATATAAAACACCCCTATGAAGAGGAAAAGATGTAAAATTTCTTAGCTTACAGGGTTTATCACATCAATGATTGTAGACCCATGTGACTCCACAAATTTTCCTCCAATAAAATTAGGAACTTTCAACTGCAAATATTTAGCAGGTGAAGGTATTAGGCCAAATCATTCAATCGTTGATTTTAAAAAACAGAAAAAATTTTAGCAATTCAAATATATCAAACCCTACAGGCATGTTATTGTTTTGCTCTAATGACCCTTTAGTGGAAGCAATACTTGTGTTTATAGGAATAGACCGATTAGATCTCCATGACTTGATACTTTTCTCTGCAAAAGGGGTTAGTTAAAAAAAATCTTCACAATGAAAAAAACTGAAGAAGAAACCCAATTCCACATAAAAGCTTGAATTAACATGTCTGACCTGATAAATTTCCTTGACGGATTTTAGCTTTGAGATTATACAAATGTCTTGGTGTTGACTGCAACTCTGGATTGCTTTGCTTGAGAGCTTTTAATACTTGTCTAGGTTTAATACCAGCTTCAGTCATTATTTTAATTTGCCTAACTTCCTCTTCAGAGAAACGTCTACTACAAGGATGCTCAGACATGTCTCTTAAAGGTTCATGGTTATGGTCTCCATTTCTAACAGTGAGTACCCACAAATCATCTTCCTTTTTCCCAATTGCTTCAAAAGGGCAATTAATAAGGCGGGAACAAGCTTTCCTTTTTCGCTGACTTTCTTCAATCTTTCGCCTATTTCTATAAACACCTCCTCTGTCACAACCAAGAATCACTCTCCTATCCTTTCTAGACTTCTTAATGGTTACTACATAGCCTTGATTAGCCCCAAAATCACGAACATATTTTATAAGCTCTTCGCGATCCTGAAAAGTTCCTGATTCTGGAGGAAGCATCTTATGCTGACTCATACGCTCCATTTGAGCTTCCGTTTCCACTTCTAATTGCTTGATTTTTCAAATTTGATACATTCGTCGAAGCTTTAGTATACTACCTACAATATTTTGACGAGTGTCTCGACGCCGATACTTCCAATTGAATGCCCCGAACACAGCAACATGGCCGGCGTGGCGTTAAACGGAATCTAATAACCGGAAAAGTGTATTTGGTGACTGACGGTGGAGGATCAACGGAGATTGGCAAGCTTAGGGTTTTGATGGGATTATTTGAGTTTTGAGGAAGTAAGAGCGAAGAGGAATTGCAAGTAGGAAGTTGATTTGATCAGTTTTGGCTTTTGGGAATTTTCGGATGAGTTTTTTTTTTTTTTTTTAAATCAAGTATATTAGGGTTTATTTAGTTATTTTAAGATCTTTTATTTTAAAATTTAAAGTTAATTTTTACAATTAATTGAAGGTTTAACTGATAAATTTATTATGAATTTTACCTCTCTTATTTTTTTCAATTCTACCATAAAATTAAATGAATAATAATAATTTTTTTTAGATAAAAATAATGTTTTCATTTTAATTTAAAAATTAAAAGTAAAATTAATATAGTGTTGATGTATTCTCCTGTTGTGGAGCTTTTCTCGAGTCTGTTAGGAATTTTCCTAAGGTTAGGATTGTGCATACGTATCTTCAGGTTTCATCTTTGTTGATTTACTCCTTGCAGACAAGGCATTCGGGTGTTCTGCTTGTGAATTTTTTATTCAGAATGGCTCGCGAGTCAGAATCAATGTGGAATCAGTTCACTTATTGAGGATGAGAAAGATGTGTTTGATTTGGGGACCTCAACTAAATCTAGGGTCCCTGGGAAGAATGAGTTTTGTCTTGTGGGAAGGGTGCTTTCATGCAAGTCCTATAATGTTTCTGGTTTAATGAATGCTCTGTTGGGTGCGTGGAGGCTATTAAAGGCGATTAGTGTTTAGGAAATGTTTGCAGAATGTATTTGTTTGTGAGTTTGAATCTAGAGTTGATAAACAGAGGGTATTGAGGGATGGTCCATGTCATTTTAATAGGCACTTAATGGTACTCCAAAATTGCTAGGTGATGAGCAACCTTCTGATGTTGTGTTAAATCACTATGCTTTTTGGGTTTGAATTTGTGATTTGCCACTCAATTTCCGTGACTCGAGTTCGGTTAGGAAAATTGCTTCCAAATTGGATGGGTGGAGGATTTGAATTCTTGGGGGAAATATGTCAAGGTTCGAGTATTGGAGGATGTAACTCGTCGCGGTGCAATGATTCTCAATAGCAGGAGGGAAAAGATATGGGTTTATTTTAAATATGAGAAGTTGCCCAAATTCTGTTATTTTTGTGGCATGGTCGATCACTTGAGAATTTTGACCAAGTTGTATGGCCTTATTGTCCACGTTAACGTACTACTCCTGGTCGTTCATTGCATATGAATAAAATTAGTAAGGATCTTCCACGAGTTTTGCCTACTGTTACCACAACTTGTATTACTTCTAGTTATGTTCGTAGAAGGTTGGAAGAGGATTTTCTAGTAGCAGATAAGGAGAATGATGCAGGTAATATAAATAATATTGTTTATGGATCTGTTTATTATAGTTATGGCCCTGATGTTTACTGCCCCTGTTAGTCCATAATTGAATTTGGAAATTTTAGAAAAAGATGAAGGGATTTCTTCTAGTGTGTCAATTTCTTGGGTGGGGTCTTAGTCAATATTAGTCTTTGTTCTTGTTACATCTATTTATGCATATCAAGTTAACAATTCTTTTGTGTGATATCAGTTAACTCTGGCTGTTGTTATTGATAATGAGGTTGGTCGGGGTCGGGTTGAGAAGAAGTATTGTTCAGCCAGTCTCTATTAGGATGTTGGTGCATCTGTGGCTGTACTTGGGGATCCAAATATGGAGGGCATTCGTATTTCGTAGACACTGTGTCGTTTAGGTGAATCAATTAGTCAGTTTAATTTGGATTCTAGTGCTGGTACTCTTAAGTAGGAAAACTATTGGTTCATCTTCAAGGCGTAAGGCTAAGACGGGAAGAAAATCCGTAGCGGTGGGTGGGCTTGTGGTTGAGTCGGTTCGCCTTGGGACGTGGAAAAGGATGGCCTCTAAATTCAAGCATGACTTGTCTCCTATTCCAGTGTTAGGTTCTGTTGATTCTTTGGACGAAGGTAAGTGTGAGTTTGGTACAACAGTAGATATTAATGTCTCTGGAGAAGGGTTTGCTGCTGAATCTTTTGGAAATAGGAGCAAGGCTAGTTTGGATATGAAATCCGATCAGAAATTACTTAATATCTTTTATTGTGCAAATTAATTAAACTTTTAAATAAATAACTCTTATTCCCACTTCATTTTCTTTCTTTTTATTTATTTTTTTTCTTATTCAAACTCAAAAATGTTCTTAAAAAAAGTATTCCCAACACTAACCTAATAAAGGGAGAATATACAAAACTAAAGTATAAAAATAAACTAAAAAGAAGACTAAATCACGAGCGGTAATATTAAACACGGTTTTTTAACTCTCTTCTAAGTTTTTTTAAAATTTTTTTTGAGAGTTAGAATAAAAATAAAAAGAAAAGAAAATGAGTGGAATAAGAGTTATTTTAAAAAATTAATTATCTTTTAAATATATATTTATTTTCTTTAAAAATTGATAAAATAAAAATAAAAAATTCTTATTTATTATTAAAAATAATTTTTAAATAATGCTATTTTACCTTAATAATTAATATCTTTTCTTACCTTTTAAACTTCCAAACAATAATTTATTAGTCATTTTTTTTCTTTTCGTTTTCTAATCCATTGATTAAAAATTATATTTTTCTTTTATTTTTTTTTAAATAATAACCACCATTCTTCAAGCTTTTTATGTCGAAGTGTATTAAGAGTTAATTAAGTACGTATTTAACTGTATTTTGTCTTTTAAACGATTTTATGCTTCTTTTTATTTCTATAGAGATTTTCTCTTCTTTTATTAAAATTAAAAGATATTAAATTTTTTTTCCTTTGTTTTTCATTGAGAGAGGAAAATAATAAGGCTAAACTTCTAAAGAATGGTAGTAATATTATTAATTTAAACATTAAAATATTAAACTATTAATTTAAAGGTATTAAAATAATCGATAGATTATAATAATATTATTAGAGTTAAAAATCACATATTAAAAAAATATATATAGTATATTTTTATGGGTCTCAATAATTATAAATTTTAAAAGTATTTGATAATGCCATTTATCATATTAAATCAAAATTTTTCAATATTTAATCATTTTGAATTATTTGGTAACGTTTGTTTTAAAAATATTAATTAAGTTGAAATTCATTTAAAATTTACGCATTTAAAAATTATATCACTTATTTTATTCAGTATTTATAATTTAATATTTAAATAATTTTAACACTTAATTATTATTGTTATTATTTATATAAAATATGCAATGATTTTATATTTATAAATCTTTTTGAATAATATTTATATATTATTATCCAGTGGGGAATTTAACCTCCTGCCTTGGGGAGCAAATCATACTTATACAAAATAATAAAAAAAATTATTCAATTGAAATATACCTATTTAAATAAATAATAAAATATTTTTAATTATAAAATACAAATAGTAATTAACAAAAGAAAATAACATATTTATCCTTACATTTTTCAACCAAATTAATAATGGTTATTTAATTATAACTTATTTATATAAAATATATTATTGTTTGCTAAATTTTGTGTATAGTATTATCCAAATATTCTTGTAATTTTGATATTATAATATAAATCTTATAAACCTTTAAACGAATATGGTTAATACATTTATTTATTTATTTTAAAAATTAAAGTTTTAAATTACTTAGAAAGTTATTTTATTTTGATTGCCTATTTATATATTAATTTTTAGCAATAAATACCGCTATTGAAGTTCATTTTTATTTTGATAATAATTTTAGGAAGAGAAAACATAAATATTATACATAATTTTTTATACATCAAAAATAAAAAAAGGTAAAAAATTAAATCTTAATTAAATAATAAAAACTTTTAAAATTCAAACTTACTATATATGGAAGATATGGTTTTATAAACCCTTTTAAAAAAAAAAATGCTTGGAGGGCGAATGGTCATATTTGTTAGAATTTTTCAATAACATATAACTATATGATAAGTGGGTTTCACAAATGTTAGGGGCTAACTTTCAACCTTCACCTCAAAACATTTGTAACTGTTTTTATTTTTTGCTTCCCATGAAAATTAATTAAAAATATTTTTTTATTAATAAATCGTATAAAGCACGAATTTACTATAGGCGAAATGAAAAGAAAATTTATTTAATAAAACTAAGTACAATTAAAATAATAATAAATATTAAAATTAAGATTTGAACTCGTGCTAATTGCAATTTGAAGAATTACTTATGTCTTTTATTCGAAAAACTTGCTATTTATTATAAAAAAACGCATAAAAAATAATTATTATATATAATTATTAAATAATAATTATTTGGTATCAGTTATTAATTATCAATTAATAATTATTAATAATAATTAATAATTATCAATAATAATTAATCTCGCTAATAATTATTACGAATAGTTAAATCAAACGAATTCTTAAATCTATTTTTCAGAAGTTAATTATATTTTAAAAACTGAAAATTTTAAATAAAATTTTTCAAACGAGTTCCCAAAATTTGTGGGAGAAATTAGGCTTTTGGCCTTTTTTATCCGAAGAAGGTTTGGTTTGGGTCAGGGAGGGTAACAGTGCAACCCATCTGATATCTAATTTATGTACATTGTATATTTACTTCTTATATCATAAATATAAAATATTTTTATTTCAATTCATGTGAGATTAATAACACATTAATTAAAAATATAAATATACATCTAAAGATAAAAAACGAAAAATAAACATATATTAATATTTCAAAAATAAATAATATTTAATTGATGTCTTAACTTAATAGTTAAATAATAATATTTTAAAAATGGACGTCATAATTTAAATCATATGAATTAATATTAAAAAAATAATATTTCTTAATTTTTTACATAATAATAGTTATTGATTTTAAACTCAAATCAATACTAGTAATAATAATAATATTCACAAATGGATCATGTTTGAGTTTTTTATAAAATCGCCCTAAATCCAATTTGTAGCCATTTCTGAAAAAAATTTATAATTCAAAAGTTTGGAAACATTCTCAGCTTGATTTGGATATCAGACTTTTTTTGCTAAGTTCCAACTTATATTGGCCTTATGTTTATATTTTTCAACCCAATTATTTGTGTGTATTTTTTATATTTGATGTCTCTTTTTTATATTAAAAAATGATTTCTTATATAAATAATATATAATAGGCCTTAATAAATTATTACTAACATTTTGAAATTGATTTTTAGCCCATGTCTAGTCTCATCCCAATTATCAAACTAATAATTTGCATGCATCATATCGTTACAACCGTGATCTTTAGCTAAAAATATGAAAATATTATTTGATAGGCTAAATCTGATTTATTTATACAGGCTTAACGAAAACTTAAAAAATTTTAATGGGGAAAATGTGATATTTCTTGTAGGTCTAACGAAAATGTTAAAAATTTAAATGAATAAGGAAAATAAATTTTTTATATGAATGGTATATAAGTCTCACCTCAGATATTAAAATAGTAGTTAATGCGGACTAGATTGCTATAAATGATATCAAAATATGATTACCAGTTGAATGGACCTGACAAGCCATATATGAATTATATGTATAGAGTTGATGATGACGAAAAAAATTTAAATGGGATGCAAGTTCAGGTCATTATAAAAATATTAAAATTTGATCACCAGTCGGATAGGCTTGACAAATTTTTTATGAATTATATGTATATATTTGACGGAAATATCAAAAATTTTAAGTGGGGACGTGATGATTCTTTTCCACATAAAGAGATTTTCTTATATGAATGGTATATAAAAAGTTTTAGTGAATTAATATATATCGATATTTTTATAATCAGATTGATCAAAAAACTGATAAAAATAAAGAGTCAGAAATTCAATCAGAGTTGAACCGGTTAAATTATGATTAAACTATAAATAATTAAATTTAATATTATATAATAAAAAAAATATACATTAATCTATTTTTTCTATTTTATAATAAAAAAGAATCCAATTAAATTTAAAATAGTAATATAATAATAACTAGTTATTATAAAAATGAAAATATTATCATAATTAATTTTACATAGAATTATAAAAAATATTTTTTATATCATATATTGTTATATAAAAAAATTCAACTCATGTATTATACTATTTTTTTTCTAATTTTTTTAATATTTATATAGTTTTATCATTAAAAAAATTTAACAAGAGTTAAATTATAATTAAATTAAACATGTAATAAATATAAAATATATTATAATTATATTACATATTAAAAATATGCTAAATAAAATATATTTATATAAAATAAATAAATTAATACTCATTAGTTAACAAATATATTAAATAATAATTAAAATAAAATTTCAAATCACAACAATATATATATTCATATTTTAAGGTTACATTAAATTTAATGAGTTTAATTATCTTAAAAAGTTAATAATATAATTTATTAATTATTTAAATTATTTAATAATTATAAATATTAAATTTGAAAAAATATTAACCATAATTATTTTTAGTACAGTGGAAAAAATCTTAGAAAACTTTTAAAAATTTGTTTTTGGTTCAAAACGAAGTCATTTTGATAAAAATTTGACCCGTTCGAATTAAAAAATTGATTCGATTTAATTGGCTCATCAATTTTTTTATCTAATTTTTCTAGAACGGATAAAAAATGATTGATTGACAAATTTCTAATTTATAAGTTTCAAATTTTCGATTCAACCAGCCAATTCAATTCAATTTTAATAACCATTATATATATAATCATATATAATCAATTACTATTAATATTTTGGGATCTCGCTTTAATTGTTAAATCAATAATCCCCAGGAGTGAGATCCTTATAATTTGGGTCATGCTAATATGAATTTAGAATATAAATCCACATGGTTCAGGTCCTTACAGTTTAGCTCATGCTAATTTGAATTTAGAATATAAATTTTGGAGCTGCAAAAATCTTATGAAGAATAAATACTAACAAATGATTAAATCAAAATGTTTAAATTTAAAGTATCAAAAAGAGTTAAAAGTACTAGGTTTGAATTTTCTATAGTGTTTGATAATATAATTTAATATTTAAAATTAATTTTTTTTAGCACTTATTCATTTATATTATTTGATAATTTTATTTTAAAAATTTTAATTAAATTAAAAGTACTTAAAATAATAAGTCAAATTTCTTAATTAAAAATTTGTGTTGAATTCAATAAATAATTAAAATTTTAAATATTTTTATAATTTAATAATTAATTATTTATATTTTCAATATTTAATTTTCAATTTTACCAAACACTAATACCTTGATTAGAGCCAAATTCAATGATTGAATCAATTTGTGATCTAGATTCCTGCAAAATTCACTCAACTCTCTCTTGTAGTCAGAAGTAGAATGCAAATTGCAAAGTTTCTAAAGTTTCCACGCTCCCAACGGTAAAGTCTCCCAACGGTCACATTGAAATTCAAATTTGAACATTTTACGACCCACACACAGAGTACACACAAAAACGGAAAAAAGACCAAAGATTTACTCTCTCTTTCCTCTTCTTTCAACCCTAAACAGATTCTTGCTGCAAGAAAGTTTATTTTTTTCTTTCTAACTGTATCTTAACAATTTTCCCATTTCCCAAACACCCCTCAAAGCCCTGACCTTCATGGAGAATAGCCGATTCAACAGTTTGTTCCAAGACCCAGAAAACCTTTTCCCAACTTCCTCTGTTTCTAGGGTTTTTGAGTGGGAGAAAGATGTGAAATTGGATCCAGAAAGCAAAGATTCCTCCATTGGTGGAGATTGGGATTCTTTAGTTGATTCTATGCTTTGTGACTCCAATTCAAGACTAATTCCATATGGGTTTGCTAAATCAAATTGTACTGGTTAGTTTTTCAAGTTCTATATTATGCCGTTTCCACTTCAAGTTTTGCCCTTTTTCTGATTGTTAGGAAATGATGATTAAGAAAAGAAATAAGAAATACAACCTTAAGTTGACTTCTTTTCATTAATTAAATACGTACATTCAACAGTAAATCTATTACTTTTGCAATTGCTGTATGAGATTCTGTTAATTCTGGTGTTTCAGTACTTGTGGGAAATATAACGATAGCTAAAATCATTAATGGTTTCTTTGAACCAGATGAAATTGTGATGTTTGTAAATGCTGGAGGTGAAGCTACGATTGAAGCTGATTCTACTCTCAAATTTTTGGGTGACACCAGTTTCGAGGGAGGAAATGTTTTACGAACCAATGAACTTATAAATGTGGCTGGAGATTACCCATTCATTTATCAATCTGCAAGATTGGGTAACTTTTGCTATCGGTTCAATAATCTTCCTTCCGGAGGCTATTTTGTTGATCTTCATTTTGTGGAGATTATAAACACAAATGGGCCTAAAGGAATGAGAGTATTTAACGTATTCATACAGGAAGAGAAGGCAAGTTAATTAAGCATACTTTGATTGAAAATTTTGGTCTTTCTTTTGTTGGTCCCCTTTGGAGGGTATATACAAATTTGTGTGCTTAGAGTTATTTATTTATTTATTGGGGAAATTGGCAGGTCTTATCAGAATTTGATATCTTTTCTGTTGTTGGACCCAATAAGCCACTGCAATTAGTTGACTCAAGGGTCTCAGTAAAGGAGGATGGAGTGTTAGTGATAAGATTCGAACAGATTATTGGAAGTCCAGTTGTAAGTGGAATTTGCATAAGGAAAGCACCTAAAGTTTCAGGTAATATAGCTATTATTATGTGGTTATGTTATCCTTGAGGATCTGAGAAAATTATAGCAGATTAATGAAAATTTTCAATTTCCCTTGCTTGTGAATGTGTGCAGTCCCTCAAATGTCACAAGAATACCTTAAATGCAACAACTGCGATGCCGAGATAGAAGTTTCTTCAGATCAGGTTAGATATATGCTATGTGAAAAATATTTCAGCTTTGAAGCTTTGACTTGTTGCTTATTTGGCCTTTCATTTTTTGGGTAGCAGAAGAAACTCGTGCGAACAAAAGTTACTGACAAATATGAAAGGAAGATACAAGAACTCATTGCTGAGTGTGAGCGCAAGACAAATGAATGTCACGAGGCTTGGATGTCATTGACTGCAGCAAATCAACAGCTGGAGAATGTTAGAATGGAACTTGATAACAAGACCTTTCAGACACGCTCTCTAGGTAATTCTGTAGATCATATCTGTATTGTGCTCAGCAACCATATTTTCTTGATTAGTTCTAATCGAACTTGCCAATTTAATTTATTGGTTTTGAGTGAATTGATTTGTTATGCGTGAACACACCCTGAGTTCAAATAACCTTATGCATGGGTTGCGAATGTTAAAAGGGCATCAAATGGGGGAGAATTCTTGGATGATGTTATCCTGATTTAGAAAGCACTTACTGCACCTATGTAGGACCAGCTGGAAAATGTTTTGTCATAAATTGACTAGATGATAAGTAATATTTGTTTGTGGCCTCATTGTTTAAGTCATCATTTTCCTGGGAGTCACTACCTGGATTATGCTCGAGTTAAATTAAAGGTTCAAGTTACATTTTAGGCTCTTTTAGGTTGAATTTTATTACTATCATTTCACCTGTGACAGATCAAACTGTGGGGAAACAATCTGAAAACTTGAGGAACATTACTAGCATGTATGAACGTGATAAAACACACTGGGCAGTAGCAGTCAAGAATTTACAAGAAAGAATCAAGGCAAGTAATGGCCTCTCTTGACAAATGAAAAATAAAAGATAATCGTGATGGTCATTCTTTGTTTTCATTACTTGGTTTTTCATCATATGCCTGTGTATGTGTAGATAATGAAAGAAGAACATGCTCAGCTTTCACGCGAGGCACATGAATGTACTGATTCAATACCCGAGTTGAATAAAATGGTCACAGGGGTTCAAGCATTGGGTAAGTTTGGAAAACACCAATCGTAATTAATTGCTTTGGTGCCACTAGTTTGTACTACGTATTTGAAGGGACTCATAAAATCACTTTGCAGTTGCACAATGTGAGGATCTCAAGGCAAAGTATAGTGAAGAGCAAGCAAAGAGAAAGGAGCTATATAACCAAATCCAGGAGGCTAAAGGCAAGACTTTTTTTTTCTCTCCCCTTCCCAAGTGATTTAGATATCTATAACCAATGTGAGGAAATTGACTTGAAATATTCAAATCTTTCTGTCAAATATCAGGAAATATTAGGGTATTCTGCCGGTGCCGCCCATTAAGCAAGGAGGAGATATCAGCTGGAGCTGCAACAGTTGTCGACTTTGATGCAGCAAAGGATGGGGATCTTGGGATTCTAACAGGTGCCTCCACCAGAAAGACTTTTAAATTTGACCAGGTTTACACACCTAAAGATAATCAAGGTATTCATGGAGCACTAACATTTGATTGGTAAAGTATTTCCCATGTAAATTTTGAAACTGTTTTACTATTTCTACAGTTGATGTGTTTGCGGATGCCTCACCAATGGTTGTCTCGGTGCTGGATGGGTACAATGTTTGTATATTTGCATATGGTCAAACGGGGACAGGAAAGACATTTACAATGGAGGGAACTGAACAGAACAGGGGAGTCAATTATAGGACTCTTGAGCAATTATTTAAAATTGCCAAGGAAAGGAGTGAAACTTTTGCATACAGTATTTCAGTTAGTGTGCTTGAAGTCTATAACGAGCAAATCAGGGACTTGTTGGCAACATCTCCATCATCAAAGAAGTAAGTTACCATAATTCTCTACAATGAATAACTCATTGCCGTACTTAAATGAGCTGGTGAGCCTTTGGGAGTTTAATGAGCTGACAGCATAAAATAAGTGTTGGCTGAAAGATGACTTTTCTTGGAAAAGTTGCATGAGAAAACAAAGCTTGGAAAAGTTGCATTACAAAGTAAACTGATATCTCTTTTCTATGCATTGTTAGGTTGGAGATAAAACAATCTTCTGAAGGATCCCATCATGTTCCAGGGATTGTAGAAGCTAAAGTTGACAACTTAAGGGAAGTCTGGAATGTTCTGCAAGCTGGAAGCAATGCTAGAGCTGTTGGATCCAATAATGTCAATGAACATAGCAGCCGGTCTCACTGGTATCATGCTCCATCATTTTCCTTCATTTTGCCTAACCATGAGAAGCTTCCTTCTCAGTAATGATTTACTATACAAACATTGACTTTCATATTTAAATCAGTATGCTATGTGTAATGGTTAAAGCAAAGAACTTGATGAATGGTGAATGCATAAAGAGCAAGCTTTGGCTTGTGGACCTGGCAGGCAGTGAGAGGCTGGCAAAAACTGATGTGCAAGGGGAAAGACTAAAGGAAGCACAAAATATCAACAGATCCCTTTCCGCCCTTGGAGATGTTATATATGCTTTAGCAACTAAAAGTAGTCACATTCCATACAGGTTAACACTTCTGGGTTTCCCTTACTTCCTTCTACCTTACTGTACTAAGTTGTAACAATTTCTTCTATTTGGATTTAGGAACTCAAAGTTGACACATTTACTTCAAGATTCATTAGGTAAATAACTCATCTTACAGGTGTCCATATTTTTAAAGTATAAGTTTAGTCTTTGTTTTTATGTTGTTGTGGATTGCAAAAATGACACAGTTTAAGCCTGTGCCATCTTAAAATTTTCATGTTTGTGTGTTACAGGGGGTGAATCCAAAACTTTGATGTTTGTGCAAATTAGCCCCTCAGAACAGGACTTGAGCGAGACTCTGAGTTCATTAAATTTTGCTACTAGAGTTCGAGGGATTGAGTTGGGGCCTGCAAGGAAGCAAATTGATACAACTGAGCTTCAGAAGATGAAAGTGATGGTGGGTTTGGTGATTTTCAGTTCATGCAACTTTTCAGTTTCTCTTTTTATAATGACTATTTTTTTTTGGTATGATTAATGCTGATATATAAAATTACTTTTTTTCTTTTTCTCCTTGTCAAGCTTGATAAAGCAAGGCAGGAATCCAAATCCAAAGATGAATCACTGAGGAAGCTAGAAGAGAACTTACAAACCCTGGAGAACAAAGCAAGAGGCAAAGACAACATTTACAAAAACCAGCAAGAGAAGATCAAAGAACTTGAATGCCAACTTGAACTGAAGTCCACATTGCACAGCCAGTCAGAGAAGCAAGTCTCGCAACTTTCAGATAGATTAAAGGGGAGGGAAGAGATTTGCAATGCTCTCCAGCAAAAGGTTGCTTTCAGCTTTGTGTTTATTATTGAAATAGTTTTTTCTTCTTTTTTATGTTCTGTGGATAACCAGAATTGACTATCCGGTGAAGGTCAAGGAACTGGAGAACAAGCTTAGAGAGCGGCAGCAGTCTGATTCATCAGCTTTTCAACAGAAGGTTAGTGTCTCAAATGCTGTTATACTGGTGATTTTTGTTTTTTAGATAGATGTGAATAGATAGCCATATAGTTCTTTTAGAATTTGTATTTTGTAGATGCTATTTATTATCATGCTTGACATTAAATAAAAAAAAAAACACTCCCAAAGGAGCTTCTAAGTTTGATTTAGCTTTTATTAAAAAGCTGCAGGTATGTTGAAAGAAAACTTGAAAATATCACTACTTTTTCACTTCAAACAGGTTAAGGAACTTGAGAACAAGCTGAAAGAGCAAGTGCAAGAGTCTGATTTTCATTCCCTCGTGCTTCAAAACAAGGTTTGTGAAGTATTTTTTGAGGATGTATTGCCTGTTTCAGTGGGAATCTGAGAACGGTTTTACAATTTTGTTTGCTTGTCCTTCCTTTTTCTAGGTTAAGGAGCTAGAGAGAAAGTTGACGGAGCAAGAACAGCCGTCGGAACTCATTTTACTTCAGCAAAAGGTAATTCTTTATTTTCTTGATCTCAGTTTTCAGTGGACACAATAGAAAGATAATAATAATCATCACCTTATAAGCAATATAATCATTAATCATTTCATAATTACTGTGTTACACTATGAATGTCATAATTAGTCAATTTGTTATGGTAGATTAAGGAGCTAGAAGCCAAACTGAGAGAGCAAGAGAAGCAAATGCAGTGCATGCAAGTTCAAGATTTTCATGGTTCTCTAAGGGCCACACCTAATGAAGGAAAAACCTGTATAAGAGATGATGAATTCCCGAGTGATTTTGAGTCTCATGTCCTAAGGAGTTCGAACTCGGTTAACCGACCGTTAAGTCATGGTTCTACATTGCCAAGAGGAAATGATAGTCTTTATGAGACAAGAAAGAAAAGACAATCCAGAAGTGGAGAAATAGAGAACAATGTCATACAACCTTTCTTCCATGGTAGGAAATCTGATCCTCCCAAAATTGCTAGGCTTATGAGACCAGCAAAGCCAGTAGTCACAGGCACAGCTGCTCACAAGAGAATTAACAGAGATCAGCAGGGACAAGGAATTAGGGAGAGGGATGCTAAGAAAAAGATTTGGTCTAGATAGTTGTACTACAAATTTAATACTGGTTTGTTGTTTTATTCTTTCAATTTTTTCTTTTACTGTTACATATATGTATTTTATCCTCCAAAATATAATTATGTGTGCTTAGTGAATCATTTTAAGATAATATAAATGAAATTGAAGTTCCTTTTCTTTATTTTTAATAATTTTAATTCTTTTTTTTTCTCATGGTGCTGAGTTCATAGTATAAAATCAAACTTTCTATTTAAAAATTTCTACTAAATTTGAGTTAAAAAGATTATCTAAAATAGTTTGAAATGAGACAAAAATTTCATATATCAAATATGCTTGGTGATAATCAAGGAACCTAATAGTCAGCGGTAAAAGGAATATTAACCTCATCCTAATTACCTACACGCATAATTAGTAGGAAACTGCCAAGCCTGTCATTTCAAAATATTCCTTAACACAGTGCATTAGTGCTTAATTTATTAATTAGTCCTTGCTTTAAGTACCATGATATTATGATAATTATGATCATTATACATATAATTTTTATATTATTTTAAGTAATATTAACTCAATAAAAAAGAAAGAAAACTGCATGCAGTAGAAGCCAAAAAAAAAAGAAATGATGAGATGGGTGTCTATAAGAAGCCAAAAACCAAAACATTTTTCTCGTTTTAGGGTTTTAATATTTTTATAATAACTCTGATTCTACACACTTCTTGATTGAGTGAAGAAACTCCCAATATCCATTCTTCCTTTGCAAAATTATTATCAACCGTCAGATGATGAACTAAGCAATCTCTACTCATTTTAAACTTTCTATGTTATTGCGTAACTCATTTTATGTTTATACTCTTATTTACATGATATATTATTTATGAAAAAATATTAATTATTAAAATATTTTAAAAATAAATAATATGATATATAAAAAAAATATAAAATCGTGAAAAAAAATAGAAAAAAATAAAAAATCTGTACTATATCTGAAGAACAAAAAATAGAAAAAAAAATAGAAAATATGTACTATATCTGATGATGTATGTGAGAATAGGTCGCTTGTGTCTAATAACTAATTACTTTAACCGGTTCCTACACTTCAAAATTCTTAAAATCATCCATTTATTAGAGTTACTATAAGAGACACTTACATAATTTATGAGCTATTAATTTAATCATTTGTCTATTGTTAGAATAGTTTTTGTTCCATTTTTATATGTCCATTTTTATATGTCACATCATTTTTTTTAAATATTTTAATAATTAATATTTTTTTATAAATAATATGATATATAAAAAGAAGTATGAGATATAAAATGAGACAGATAATTCAAATTGCAGTGATACTGTATTAATAACTTGCAATAGCAGGTAATTATTATTCAATTAAGCATTAAATGTCATTATTATTAATGATATATTAATGATAATAAATGTTTTTAATTATAGAAAAGTGTTAAATAATTAATGAGCCCAAATTTTAAAATAAAAAAAAATTAAGAATCATATTTTTCATATTAATCTTTCTATTTATTTATTTATATATTTAGTTATAATATATTTTAAAAAATTCTTAATATATAATATAAATATAAATAAAATATCTAAATGTCAAAGATAATAATTTAATATGAATAAAATTTAATATAATTTGAATTTCAAAAAATAAAAATACAATAATTTTTATGACATTATTGGTATGATTCTCTAAGTAAATCCTTTTTTATTTTTGGTATATAAATAAGGGGGAAGAAAAGAAAAATCAAAACGTTAACTTAAAAAGAAAAGCCAAAAACACTAAAAAAAACATGGTATTTATGTAAGATTTGCAATATATATATATAAACAATTTCATATTAAATTTAAAAAGACAAGTGATATATTTCTGAAAATGAAGAGGAAAAAAAAAAAGAAATTAATGAGATATAAAATCAACTTTAAAAGAGAAAAAATAATAAGGGTAAAATTGTCTTGAGAATGTTATTATTTGTTTTTTGTTATGATGAAGTAAGTTATATATAAATTCAATTTTTATTTTAAAAAATATAAAATCAAGATTTTACTTTTTAAAAATTAAAAATAATTAGAATTCAAGCTTACATGCTTTTGTTCTAAAATTTATAAATTTTGGTCCACTGAAAATATTGTTTCCAGCAAACTGGAATCAGAATAAATACATTAAAAATTATCAATGTCATCACTAAATAAATAAAAGAGTTACTACCATTTCAATAAATGTGCCTAGAATGCAAATCTAAGACTTTGAATTATTAGCTCTTCTTCAAAGATTTTTTGGTACATTTACCCTTTAATGATAGATCAGAGAGTAGTTCTATTGGTTAAAATCAACAAATCTAATACTCTTTCTCTTCCTAAAAATAGTTATATTTTCTTTTTTGTCTGTCTCATATTATAAGTCATTCTTTTTTTTAGATATTAATTTAGTAGATAATTATTAAATATATTCTTCATTAATTCACATCAATAGTATTTTATATATAATTATATTTTTATATTTTTCTATATTAAAATTACAATATAAATAAAATAATATTTTAGTATTCCCATATAAAAATATTATAGTAGTTAATTAAGATAAATGATTTAATTATTGTAAATATTAAAAAAAAAATTGAAAAGTGTATAATAAAAATACTTTAGGTAAAGATATTTTAGGGAAAAAGGTGATAAAATTAATATAATAAATTAAAAATAACTACATTTTTTAATTTATACATAAAATAAAATAGTATTGTGATTTTGAGACGGAGAGAGTATATGCAATAATTAATAGAGAAATTAAAATCTATTAATGGATGACAATTAATTATGTTTTGGTCTTTAAAAATATTTTTTTTATCATTACTTGTATAGGTTACAAGTAAACTTAATCAATCAACCATATTAATTACTTAGAAATTGAATGGTTTTGATTTACTAGGAGAATAGTACCATAGGGTACTCTAGAATGACTCTAATGATTCTAATAATGTTGCAAGTTCTAATAGTGATTATAATTTAGTAATATTATTATTTTGGATTAATTATAAATTTGATATCTGAATTTTTTTATTTTTGCTATTTTAGTGTCTAAATAATTTTTTTTTTCAATAAAGTGTCTTAACTTTATAAAAATATATCAATATGGTGTTTATGACTAGATATTAATCATCGGAGTGCCAAATCAATAATGTGGGGTCCATTTTACACGCCACATCATATATAAAAGCAAAAAACTAAAATATCTTTATTGTAAAAATACTCTTTTGTTCTATGTTCTATCTCTTCATTTATTACTTTTCATTTTTTCTTACTTTCTTCACCGTAAAAATTAGAGATTTAGGCAAAAATTAATTCAGTAATCACCATTAACTTGTCTTGACTGTTGTCCCATGATGAGGAAACAAAAAGTCTTGGATTCAAACCCAGATTCTCAGAAGTGAGAAACATATCTGATGGGCATAATGAAAAAGGAGAACTCTATGATTTAGGTACCTTAAGAGGCTGGAATTCAGGCAATGAAAATGTAGTCGTAGTCTCAATTTCAGGCATTTTAGGATTTGGCAATCCAGGCAGTACCCATTGCATTGCCTTCTTTTTCTCCTCTTTAATCTCGTCTTCTTCCTTCTTATTAGAATCTTTAGAATTTGGTACTGTACGTGGATTCTCAAAAGTCTTAACCAAATGCATCGCTTTCCCACATTAAGGTATGCTACTTCTTGCTTATTCAAACAACATTTCTCTCTTTCTCTTAATTATAGAAATACCCATTAATTCTGATTACTTATTCTCACTTAAATTTTAATTATTTGAACCATACCCATATTTAATTTCATCATTTTGGGCCATAAATCTCTTCTCTTTCTACGAGAGTAAATGACCATATTTTGATTGGTAATTTGATCATTTGATGCAGGTTTTTGAGATTTTGTAGATTTAACCAATGGAGAATATGAGAGTTTTGCATTAGTGCTTGAATAGGAAATGTTGGGATTTGAATCCTCACAATTTTTTAAAATTTCTAGATGCTTGTAATGAAAACTATGAGAATCTTTTACGAGAGTAACGGATTTTAAATTTTTGGTGCTCAAATCCATGGGAAAAAAGGGCTCAAAACACAAATGAATTAGTATTGAGATTTTATTTGTGTTGATTTTTGTCTGTGGGAGATTTTTTTTTTCCTTTTCAATTAGCTTTTTGTTTTACCAATAGCTAAATCAAACAAAATCTAAGTTTTCATTTCTAGAGGAATCAAGTTAAAATAATTTAATTTGGTCAAGTATATAATTATTTGTCATGTGCTAATTAAAATATTAATATTAAATAATAAAATAATAATAAAAAGATAAAATTAATTAACTATTAAATAAATAAAATAAAATCAAAATAAAATTAAATAAGCTAAAATTATAATATTTATTTTTAATTAATTAAATTTTTTTAATGCCACACAGAAATGCCATTTTAAGAAATATAAAATAAAAATTAAATATATTATTAAATTAAAAATTAAAGCTAAATATTCATTTAAAAAAATTTAACTATTTAAAAAATTCAAAAATGATCATTATAATATTTATAAAATATTACTAACAATAAACAAATACATTAACAATAAAATTATAGAGATTTATTCCAAATTTTACATTCATTCATATTCTTGTATATAAAATGCCAAACAGTTTTATAAGGAATTGGTTTCATATTCTCCCATTTTTCTAATTGAACCAAATATTTGAGAAAAACCATCATTCCGTTTTCGATTTCACTTGATTTTGTTTCCGATTTCGCTTAATTTCATTTCCGATTTCGATTCCAATAATGAAGTTTGAATCAAACTAGTAAAAATTATAATATTGCAAGTTTAAATTTTAATCAGTGTCTAATAAAAAAAAGTATATATATATTTTATAGTGCAAAACATTTATATGCATAATAATATCCAATATTAATGTTATAGGATGTTTAATTAATACATATGTAAAAAAAAAAAAAAAAAAAAAAAAAAAAAAAAAAAAAATTATAAATTTAAAAAGAAATTTAATTAATA
>CANXYC010705330.1:0-13562 GCA_948193065.1 Aleurites moluccanus
AAATATATTCACACTTATCCATATATTCTGTGAAATCACAATACTGACTCACAGAAATCTTACCCAAACACAAAATTTCTAAGATTTTAAAATATCAATCTAATCACAACAAACATTCATAAAAAATATATAAAAAAAAAAAAAAAAAGTTACACAGGTATTACACTACCAAATAGTATATTTTTCATTTCGCTCTTGTATAGTTTTCATATTTACGCTTATGTTATTCTTGATTTCTAACAATTTTCAAATATAGGAAAAATTTTATTACACTATTAATCTTTTTTTAACTCATTAAATTCAATTCATCTTAAAATAGTACAATAAATTTTATTCATATTAAGGTTTATGAATATAATTTTAGGTGTATATTTGAAGTTTTTAGGGTTTATGAAAATTTATGGGTGATTCAGTAAAGTTTGGTATGAAAATTAAAAATAAGAAATACAGAAAAATATTTTTGATTTCAAATATAAAAGTGGAGGGTGTTTTAGATTATTTTTATCTGTTATTTCATTTAATACTATCTGATTAAAGATTCTATACTTTTAAAAAAAATTCAATTTTCTCTCATTTATTTACAATTTTATCATTTTTTAATTTTTCCATCACCTCATTTCATTTTTTCATTCTTTCTTTTTATTATTACCTAAAATTTTGTTAATCCTATGAGTTCCCACTTATTCAAGATTTAATATTCATAAATTTATTGTAGAATTGGACTTATTATTTTGATGAAGTTATACAAATGCTTTTGATTAAAAATAAAAAAATAAAAATTTCAGATATTTATAATATGTTACAAAATACATTTGGATTTAGCACAACTTCATACATTTTAGTTTTATTAAATTTTATAGGTAATCCTTTGTTTTAAGAATTGAATTTGACAGTCATATGAGGTGAATTGAAAATAATTATTTTTCAATAAGGTAGCAAATTTATTGTTACATGTTTAAATATAAGTGCTAAGTCTAAGTATATTCAATATTAATGAGCAATTAAAATATTCATAATTTATGGTATCATTATATTTTAAATTTTTATTTAAATAGATTTTATGTAAATTTGAATTATTAAATTATTATTTTGATTGTTTCACTGTTTTTAGTTTATTTTATTGATTGAATATAAAATTATGTTATCAAATTAAGATCTAAAATATATTTTTCATTTTAGGGAAAAAGTAACTAATTTACTGAATATGATAGTGTTATTGACAAAGTAGAAGTTCTTAGGACTAGAGTAAAAATTATTGATAATTTTTCAATTAACAAAATTATTCTTGTGGTTAATGCTCTTGATTCACCTTTTATATCTTTATAAAAATGCTTTTATTAATTTCAGTTATATATTTTCACTTTATTTTTTTTTTCAATGTAAAATTTAAATAATATATTTATTTTATAAATATATAATAATTAAAATATAGTATTTATTAATTTCACCATACTAATTAATAATGAAATTTTAAAATTATATTAACAATAATAAATTAAAACAAAAAATTAAATAATATATCAAATTGAAAATTTCAATGTTTCACATTTTCTAGGAAATTATTATCTTATTCTTTTCCATACATATTTTACTTATTTTTATTATAAAATAATTAAAATTTCTAATTTTATTTGAGTTCTGAAAAAAAAAAAGTTTATATTACTAATTTTTATAATAATTGAAAAAACTATGTATTTAACTATTTAAAAAAAATATTATGTGAAAATATAAAAAATATCTTTATTTTATTTGTAAGTTTACTTTTATAAATATTAACTAGAGTATGCAAATAAAATACTGTGAAAATTTTAATATAATTAATTTACTTTTAGTTTTATGCAAGTAAATATAATTTATTTCTTATTTTCAATTTAAATAGTTTATAATTTTTCAAAAATTATAATTTTCTTATTTTATTTAATATTAATAATTTTTTTGCATATTAATATCGTTCATTTAAAATAAAAATTGAAAAATTGCTAATTATTATCTTCTAATTTAATTTCGATCCCTATTGATTATATGTTAAAATCATATTTGAGTGAAATATTTTTTTAATTTATCTTTTAATTTAAATTTAAATATTTATATAGTTTATGCGTAAAATATAACAAACATGTATATATCCATATCCCTACTTTGTCATCCTAATTTTTTTCAAAAATAGCCCTGTTGCTCATTTTTTTCTCTTTCGCCCTATACATCTATGTTTTATATATATATACATAAGAGTATGATATTTTTATAATTCTAACCATTTAAATTAATGAATATCCTCCTCCCAAACAATAGGATATTAATTATTAACTTCCCCTTTCTTCAATAAACCTCTCATCCCTTTCCCTCTCACTCCAATCTTCAACTCATTTTTTTTTTTTTTTCCTTTAATGAAATAGCCTTCACCCAACCAAACAGGGTAAATCCCCAAGGTGGGGTGAATTTCACACTTCTTTGACCAGGTATCTTCTCAGTCTCTCATCCCTTGCTCCAAATCCTTGATTAAAAGAAAAAATCACAAGGCTTGCAATCTTGAATCCTGACAAGGACAATACAGTAAGGCATTGCCTGAGCAGTAGTGTCATGGCACCATCACCAAAATGCAGTGAAAAAATATGCAAGACAGGAGAGCCAGTCCGCCACCAGATTAAAAGTAG
Organism: Aleurites moluccanus; assembly: GCA_948193065.1. Taxonomy (NCBI): domain Eukaryota; kingdom Viridiplantae; phylum Streptophyta; class Magnoliopsida; order Malpighiales; family Euphorbiaceae; genus Aleurites; species Aleurites moluccanus. Next base: position 2,655 of record CANXYC010705330.1, read on the forward strand.
CTATGCAACCACCAAGTTATTGGTTGAATGCGCACGCAGAGGCCCATCCTTGATTTATATATAAATCTTCTTTAAGCCTCGGTTCTCACACAAGCAAAAATATTTATATCAAAACAAATAGATTCATATGAATTATAAGCAGCTTTTGTTTATCAATATTGCAATAACAGCCTATATTCACAGCTGCATCGATGTGTAATTAAAAACTAAACAAATGTCAAACAATTTTATTACAAAAGGAGCCACTCCAATTCCATTTCGCTAAAAGGATGCGTGCGTATACAGTTTTCAACTAGCAACACAAATGAACCCGCAAGTACATAACAAATATTTCCAGTAAGCATCACAATGACCTTGTAGAAAAATACAGACAAGCAGGAACAACACTGACAAAGCAATTAAGAGCAACAGGATGCACTTGCTGTCCTTTCTGCAGGTCTATCCATTAGAACCATTCCAGATGGATTCTGTGCTGGCTGCACTCGAGGTAGTCTTTTCGCTGCAACCAAAATAAAGGACCAAAATAGTTATGACCAATTTCCTCAAGGATACCGAATACATGCAGAGTATAGAGAGCAATTAAATACTCTCATTAGAATTTTTCATTAGAATTTCTGGCTGTGTCCGATATTTATTTGCTTTCTCATTATCATTTTACAATATTTGTTGTTTTATGATGCCAAAATACCTCAGCATCCTCAAGCACATGATCTTTTTCTTTTCTTTTTTTTCTCTCTGAATCAGCTCAAGCACATTATCTTATTTGTATGCATGTCACAGGAAAAAATCTCCTTTATTAGTCTTTATTTTCTTTTGTAAGATAGAAAATGTTTTAACTTACCTATTTCATAGAAAATGTCATTGACATTGGTAGCAGTTTTAGCTGATGTTTCCATAAAGAAAAGGCCATTTTCCTGAGCATATACTTGAGCTTCCTGAAATATTAATAAAAGAACTTGATAAATTCAAATCTTTCGTATTTGGTGTCTTTAATCCCTGTAGGTGATTATCATTTCTTATATATCTTAAACAAATATAAACATAATAGAACCCAAATATTAGCAAAACCCTGTTCACGAGTACAAATCAGCCCCCTATCAAAAGGGGAAGAAGGATAAAAAAAGAATGGGAAGGATTATCAAGTCATTCCATAATTATTCTACCCAACATCAAAAGCATTTGTCAACATAAAGATTTCTAGCATCTCTCTAAATGATCTTAAATATGGATTCTCTGTGATTTCCACGTCATATCTCATATACCCTTTTTATTCATTTACAGCAATATTGATTGCAAGAACTATAATTTGTCAATGACAAAAAGTTAACTGCCATTGTGTCAAAAATGTTTATTCTTTGACTCGGATTACAGTTCATAAAAGCTCACATACATACAAAAAGGACGACTGTAGAAGAACAGCAAACATACAAGAGATAACAATATGTTTGAGAATTTCTCAAAAAAAGAATTGAGAATTACAGAAAACTAGTAGATCTTTTCAAAAATGAAAATAGAAAATAAAAGCATTCGAGTAGAAAATGCAAAATGAACAATCAAAGAAAAAGATAACACTTATCATTAATCATCATTAATCCTTTCCAATTTTAGGCGGCTCAAACAACAGATTGACTAGCAGAGATGATTGGTGGAAAGATTCCATGCAGCTAACCCCCAACAAGATCCAAATTGGGGGCTTCTTTGAGCCAAGTTTAGATAGGTCAAGGTTCGGCAGCAGATCTCAACATGATCTAAGTAGAATATCTTTCATGATAAACTCAAGGCACTCACCTGAAACTAAGCTATTATTGCTGTAAAATACTTCTGAAAACTCCTTTCAACAATTCATCAAAATGGGATTCTGTTGTCTAACTCTGTCTATCCCTCAAAAGGGCATCCTATCCATTTTCTAGCTTAGCTTCTATCACCACTGATGTCCAAAAGAAATAATGAGTTACCACTCTAAAATTTCTTTTCAAATTCCCAGGTCTTTGGCAATCTTTGGCATCTCCTATGGTTTAGAGGATCTTTTACAGATTAAGATATAATCAACTGGAAATTAAAATTGGCAGAAACAAAGATGCTTACTTCTGCTGCAACCTTCCTTGCATCCAGCAAATCAGATTTATTCCCAGCAAGTGCCATAACCATATTTGGGTTGCCTAGTCAAAACAATATATATATATATATATATATATATATATATATATATATATATATATATATAATGATCATGTAATTTTAGATAATAAATAAAGAAAATATCGATATATGGAGTAAATAGTAAAATAAATGAACACAAATACATCAAATAGCTAAGAAGCTTATGAACCCAAAGCTTTATCAAATTCCAAATAATGTTCCACGTAAAATATATTAAAAGTAAAAGGATCTTTGCAGCCAATTTAAAATGTAATCACCTTGTGCCTGAAGTTCTTGGACCCATTTTTTTGCACGCTCAAATGAGGCCTACAAGAGAATAGAACAGTAGAAATTTTGGTGACTAAATGAAGTTGACCAACCGAGCACAGAAAAAGAAAGAAAGAAAAGAAAGGTTCATAAACCAAGCAAAAAACAACATAAACGTGATAATGAAAAGAGACTGTCATGTAAAAATCTAAAATCCAAAGTCTCCTTTCTCCATCAGATGAATTACCCAACGCCGGAGCACTTTTTTCTAGCAACTTCTACTAAAAAGCAACCTTTTCTGACATAGGATGGGAAGGATGGCTAATATAGGTCTGAATTTGGAACTAATATGAGGGCTGAGATGAGTAGTAATACGAAGGTTAATATAGGTCTGAATTTGGAACTAATATGAAGGTTAATATAGGTCTGTTCACAGTACCTTAGAATACTAAATTTAGACATCACACATGAAGTTCCTAGGCATCACACCTAAGATGAATTGATTCACACAACTCAAAGAGCAATAAGATTGCAGGAACAATTTTTATTGATTGAAAACTGTCTGAAAACATTACATTCATAGGGGTATATAGCGAATTAAACAAGTCTTAAACCATTAAGTAAATGATTCCAAAACTAATCCACACCCTATAAGAATTTGAACTTCTAAAATAAACTAAAAATGAATAAATCTTGACTCAGAATAAGACTTAAAACTTAAAATAAAGAATCTTAAATAAATTAGGACAGATTTTCTAGCAAAACTGGAAATTACAAAATTCTGATGATTTAAAACTAGTAGACCAGCTGTACATCTATTTAACTCAACGCATAAATTAAACCCAAATAAACAAGTAAATAACCCTATATTTTTATCCAATAAATTCCATATTAAATCTAGAACGTAATTCTAAGCTTGAGTTCTTGAATTTGAAGTTTCTTCTTTTCCTATTCTCTGTCACTTTTCCTTTCAGAGCCTATTTGGCCCTGCAATTGCTTTGGTTAAAAACAGGTGCTTAACAGTCATTCAAGATCACTTTCATGTTGGTCAAAATATGTTGATTAAGATCAATCTTTCATCTTCTCAAACAAAATGAATATCAATTTATTATTTAATAACAATTACAAGATAAGAAGGACAAATGTATTTGACCCCAGCAAGTTTGAGATTAGGGCTTATTTTGCGTTGAGTATGAAAATAATTGCAACTTCAAAGAGGAACAAGACAAAATTACAAAGAGAGATATTCCTGGAAAAAGGGGCAAGGAAGAAGGAGAAAGAAGAATGATTTCCTTGCATTTGAAGAGAGAGAGAGGGAGGCAAACGACCTAAAAAAGAGGGAAAAAAAAAAAAAAGAAGCAGCAGGTCTATGCTAGAATATATTACTGTCATATTCACAGACAACTTTAGCAGAAGCAATATGCAAAAAAAAATTTCATAACTAGTAACTTAACCGATGTTTAGCAGATTTAAACCTTTATATAGATGTATCCCTAAACAGGGGGAAAAGATTCACAAGGCCAACTCCCAACTAGATAGAGATTAAGGCTTATTTGAAAGAATTGAGTTTGTGTAATTGAACTGATCAACCAAATGAAGAAATGCTATATTCCGAAAGCTACTAGTGAATATGTAATTAGCGAGTGCCACCTGTCTGGTTAAGAGTAAAAGAAAATGTAGCATAGAGGAAAAAAGTAATCAAACCTTAATATCCTTCAAGATATTGCCACATGCATTTTTAAGTTTTCAGAGCTACCATGTGACCTGTTACTGCACGCACACACACACCCCACCAACATCCCCAAGAAGCTTTTTCAAGTTTCTTTGATTTACAAAAAAAATAATCACACATATAAGGTTCTTTGTTTCATAAAAAGATATTCACCATTGACAATTTATAGTAACTACATTGTAGTAGAACGGAGTATATATTTCTGTGGAACATTTTGTAATTAGCATATTCACCTGTCATTGCTTAGGAAAGAACACATGGAATACACAGGCATACAACTAGTAGTGTGATTTAAGCCATACGTAGAAATGCCAAAAGCATGTCAGTGTTTCAATTGCCCATGAAGCTTAAGGTAACAAACCCTAGAAATCAAAGCTTGAGAAGAAATTTTAAAAATAACTATAAAATAATAACTGAATGAATCTCAAATTGTTTCACCAATGCACACTAACTGACAAAAGCACATATGCACACATCAGACTTGATAAGCTCCTCAAGGGTAACACTACACAGTGCTAAAGTTGTAATGACACGTTTGCATTTTTGGAGACCACAAATGAACTATAAGAACCATGTTAAAACCATGTTGTAACTTTAATTTATATTGAGAAGAAGGAAACAGCACATAACAAGTATGTTAGCCTTATCCTACCTGATTTGATATATCATACACAATAATTGCTGCAGCAGCTCCCCTGTAGTACATTGGAGCCAAGCTATGATACCTCTCTTGACCTGCTGTGTCCCAAATCTCAAATTTTACAGTTGCATCATTGACAGCCAATGTTTGTGAGAAAAAGGCAGCGCCTATGGTTGATTCCTAGATAATATCACACAACAAGAATCAATAATAATATTATAAATTTCTCCCTACCCTTATATTCTCTTGTCCAGATAGCACCAACCTGAAATTCCACAAATTGTCCTTTGACAAAACGCAACACAAGACTAGACTTTCCAGCACCAACATCACCAAGAAGCACCTGAAGCACAAAATAAACATCATCACAAGAAAAAGATGTGCTGTATTAAAACAGAGAACTAAAATGAAAATGTTAAAATACATCAATGAAAAAGAGAAAAAATGTTAAAACAATTAGATATTCAACTGGAAAATGAATTACTATAGTATAATACAAAAATTTTATCTAAAAACAGAAAATGGATACATATGCTCAAGCTGAAAAGGTAGCCAAAAACTAGAAAAGAAATAAACTTGCACAAGTACTGAGTGATAATTTACAAAGCAAATATTAAAGCATAATAAAGAGCATATGAAAATGACAGCACTGAATAAGTAGTTCATGTAATGTAATGTAAACATTAAATTTTGCTAAAAACTGCATATCTTGTAAACAAAATATTTATTTAAATAGGAGCTAAAGGATTATCTAGGATATGCAAAAGCAAGACTGGTTAGAAAATACTGTATAAAAGAAACAAATTTTTCTGCAAATGATGAGCATTAGAATGGCAGAGGAATGTTGATGTTCTGTGCCTATTTTGCAGAAAAGAAAGACAAGAACCATTGTTTCTATTAATAGCTTATTTAACAAATTTTGAATGCAATATACAATTATTCCCTATATATACCAGGCAAGAAAAAATGCATAAATAGAAACCATCACCAGTATAAAAGGAGTTCTTTTTTTGCTTCTTTTTAAACCTAAATCCCTCCAAACTCTTTCTGAATAAAAGGCCCCCTTTTCTTAACTTGATTTAAACTGTAATCTTGTGTTTTTGCTATTTGAAGTTAACTGATAAAAATGAAAATAGTCATGGATCCAACGTCTTTTATTTGATTTGTAGCATTTCTCAGACTTTAGCCAATTTCTTGAATATTTATTCATTTATGCAATTTGCAACCTTTCAAAAACAAAAATTACAAAGCAATTGTCCACAACCATTTAGAATGTGATCACAGTGGCCCTATTTCCCTTGCATGTGACCATGGTCACAATACCAAGATATTCATTAAAAGAACACAAATTCTCCTAATACGGTTTATTAAACAATAAAAAAATCAGATATTTCAAATGTAAGATGTGAAAGGGGTCTATTTTCCAAGTTTAGCTCAGAGTGGCTACAGCTTTTAGGCCAAGAGGTTGAGGAATCAAGGACCTCTTCTGAACAAATTAACAAATGCTGGTAAAATAGTCCAAGTTATGCTGTCAGATGTAAATGGCATACTCGAAGACTGTTTTCCCTGCAAACTCATTGCTGGCTTTGCAGAAGAGTATAAACTCCTGCTTTTGTGGTTCTTTTGGAATAATAAATCATCCCCCAAAGAAAAGATCATATAAATGGAACAATCAGCATAATTATCAAAGAAATTTCTTAAAATTTAAATCTAAGATGATGGAATACCAGGATAACAAAACAACCACAATAGTAAATACCATTTATGAATGTGCATTTCCATTTTCAGGGTGCTCATACCATACATAAACAACAAAAAACTGTTGGAAAAAAAAAAGAAAAAGAATTTCCGTAATTTAGCTCAGTTAAGAATTTAAGGTCCATAATCCTTATACAGACATATCAAGCAACAGCGTTGATAATTGAATGAAACCAGTATCATAATTGACAAAAAATTTATGTAAAACGGAAACAAAATAGATAATAATTAGAAAAAAAAATAACAAACCCAAATCTGAATTTGCATAAAAACACAAACCGGTATCAAAATTACCGAAAATTAGGCAAAACCCACATCAAAACATGCATCAAACAAACAAACAAATAATCAATTATGCAAAATAGATTCTTCCATCAGAATTAAGCATAAAAGGAACCATGAAATGAAGTACTAACTGACCAATTTTGCATTGATGTTCTTGTTTCCGGCGGTGGCCATGATATCAGAAGTAGTGGAGATGAGATCAAGAGATTCAAAGACGATTTTTCCTGCGGTAATTGTGATTTGAAGGAATGCGTTGACGAGAAGAAAGAAAAAGGCAAAGGGAAGAATTTTGATCAAACCCCCCTTCCTCTTTACTCTCTTTTTTTAATCTTTTCCTCTAAGGAAGACTCGCAGCTAAACGAAAGCGATTGGTATTTTCCTCTAAGAAGGTTTGTTGCAATTTGTAATTTTATCATTTTTTTTTATTGAAAATTATGATAATAAATTAATATAACACCCACAAAATTTAATTATATAACTCCCGTAAATCCAATCTGTTTTGCATGAATTTTGATTATATTTATTATTTTTTTTTTATTTATCGTATAAAATTTTAGACATATATTAAGATATTTATTAATTAAATTTAAAATAATTTATTTAATTTTTTATATTTTAATTAAATATTATAAAAATAAAATAAAAAAATGAATAAATATTATTTTAAAAATTTAAAATAATAATTAAAAATATAAATAGATGAATTTTTAAAATATGAGATAAAAAAAAAATTATTGATATAATTGATCATTGATTCCGTGTTTTAATTTTGGTTAAACTTTTTAAGTTGTCAAGTGTTATGTAATATAATAAATATTTATTTATTATATTTTAAAATAAAATATTATATATATTAAAATATAAAAATTGAAATACAAAAAATTTAAGAGTGATAATATACAACCTGCAAACATGATTCCAACATTATATGATATAAAAAAAATTGAATTTATATTAATTATTTTCGAATTATATTCATGCCAATTTGAAAATGATTATCGATTTAATTTAAAATTAATCTATTTAATTAAATATATTGAGTCAAATTTTTCAGTACATTTAATCCATTTATATATATATAATTAAAAAAACTATAGGCTTCTTAATAAGTTAATATTCTTTTAAATAAAAAAGAAAAAACTAAAATTCTACTTTTTCATTATCTACCGCAAAAGAAAAAGAAAATTACATTTTATTTGGAAGAATAAAAACGAAACAATTTCAAGAGATTTTACTTCTTTGTTGAGTTTGCTGGCCAAGATTAGGTTATAATTTTTGATTTTCCAATCTCTAAATTAGTATATTGTTAATTAAGTTTGAATATCAAGTATTTGTTGAGTAATAAAATGATAAATTCATTCTTATTATTTAATTTTTATGCATATATATGGTTGAAAATATCAATTCAAATAATTTTTATAAATTAATATTATATATGAGTGGAATTAAGATTCAAGTAATAATCACATAAAATATTTTTAATAAATTAATTATTTATATCGTGTTAGAATTAATTATTTAATAAATAGGTCATAATCGGATTAAAAATTTTAATATAATTAAATAATTATATTATACTCGTGTATTATACTCGTGTTAACTTATTTATTAAAATATTTATATTTCGAGAAAATATGAATGTCGGCATGTAATCTTTAAAAAATTCTATAATTTTATAATAAAATTAATATTAATATAAATAAATTTTAAAGATTAAAATTATCAATTTTGAAGTTTTGAAGAATTAACATATAATTGCATAAATCTTTGAAATCATTAAAGTAATTTGCTCTCGAAATTACCGTCAATTTATCCACGTTGCAACAACATAGCCAATGCAACTCCTTTTCCGGATACAACAGTTAATTAGTAGTATATATGGGTATTTATCAGTGCTAATTATTATTTTCTTACTGTATATGATATAATATATTAATATTTTTTTAATTTTTTAAAAATATATTAAATTTTTTTTACAAATATTATAATATATTATTAGATTCTTTTATTTAATTTTATCATTAGTTAACTCTAAAATAATTAACAATAATAATAAAAAGATCGAAATATTATTTTTTTTATTTTTAATTAATTACATTCTATTTTTACTTTAAAAATATTTTTTAAAGTTAAAAAATATATTTTCATATTTTTAAATAAATTTAAAAATAAAAATATTTTTATTTTATTTTTAAAAAATAAAAATTTGAAAATCAAAATAAAAATATTTTTTAAAAAATATTTTTATTTTTTTATTTTCAAATTTATCAAAAATATGAAAACACAAATTTTATTTATATTAAAAAATTTAAGAAGAAATAATTTAATTTCTTCTTAAATTATTTTTTAAAATAAAAATATTTTTTAAAAAATATTTTTATTTATTTATTATTTTTAAATTTATCAAAAAATAAGAAAATAAATTTTTTTAACCCAAAAAATATTTATTAAAAGCAAAAAAATATAATGTAATTAATTAAAAATAAAAATAAGCACATTTTTATCTTTTTATTGTTTTTATTAACCATTTTAGAATTGATTGGCAATAAAATTAAATGAAAAAATGTATTAATATAATGAGACATTCGTAAAAAAAAATTAATATATTTTTAAAAGGTTAGAGAAATTTAATATATTAGGTCATTTTACAGGGAAAATAGTAATTAGTCTTATTAATTATTTGGTTTGAACTATAAATAAAATTGGATCAAATTATATTGAGTGGTTTGATCTAATTTAATAATAATTAAAACTTTTTAAAAACATTTCAACTATATATATATATATATATATATATATATATATATATATATATATAGTTGTTTGTATTTTATGTATTTATACATTTAATAAATTATATGCATAATTTTTTACCTATTCTAATTTTCACTTTATATATTATTTTTTATTCTTTACAATCTATTTTTATTCTTGTAACTCTTCGACTCACTGTCATATATCAATCAACTATTTTTAAGGTTTGGTCTTTGTTATTATTCTCTTATATTTTTCCATTCTACCAAGCATTGGTAGGTAGTAAAACTTTTGATTTAATTGTGGTAAGTCTATTTAGCAATTAAGAAGGAAGAAGGAAGAAGGAAGAAGGAAGGTGAATTGATTGATTACAGAATTAATAATAAATTAAACATTTAATTGAAGAAGAAAAAAAAGAAAAATCAATAAAATAATTTTATAGTGATTTGATCAATTCTTGTTTACGTTTATTTCTCAAGATCACACTTGAGTATTTTACTTGATTTTTTTGCAGGTATAAGATCAAACTCAAGTGTTTAAACTCACATTGTAATACCCTAGAAAGTTATAACTTATATGCATGATTTAATTCTCAGTATGTGGTTCAAAAGTCTTGAAATTATGGAAAATAATTTTAGAGACTCGGTTAGAAAACGAACTAATTACTTTTTTGAAAATCGGCGATGTCGCGAACACTGCCTAGAAATTAGCAGTCCGGTCAACAGAAGAATTTCTGAATTGGACCAAGGACTAAAATATCATTTTAATGCATGTGCAATTTTGGTAAAAAGAAAGAAGTGAAAAATATTTAGGAATATTGAAAAAGTAACCAATGACAAAATTATAAATAAAAAGAACTTTAAGGTGAATAGTAAAAATGAGTCTGTCTGAGTTTCAGAATGACTCTGAAACTATTTTTATAAATAAGTATAAATTAAAATAAACTTATTGATTCCCTACATTGAAATTCAAATCCTGACAGAATTGTCAGAATAAATTATAGAAAAAGTTTGGGTCAAAACCTAATTACTTGAAAACTTAAGAACTAAAATATAATTTGCCAATTGATTTTAGTATATAAGCCAACACTTAGCCATTTTCTCCATCCTCTTCTTCTTCTTGCTTGTTGTTGGCTGAACCATCTCCCATCTCTTCTCCTCCATTTTTAGGCAAATTTCCTTAAGAAAAACTAAAGAAAACCTAACTCTAACTAGTGTTCTTCCATCCTCCACCTTTAGATTGTTTGAAAACTCAAAGAAATTCAAGGAATTTGGAAGGGAAAATTTTGGTCACTTCATCACCAAGAGGTAAGGAATTTATTTGTTCAATTTTA
>CANXYC010705360.1:0-31549 GCA_948193065.1 Aleurites moluccanus
AAAAAAAAAAAAAAAAAAGAAGGAAGAAATTATTTGCACTCTGTAATTAGAAGTGCAAAAGCTTACCGCCATAGTCCTTGTTTTCAGGGTCAACATAGGAATCAGGTAAGACAAACAAAACACCAGGTAGGCCTGTTAACCAACAAAAGAAATTTCAACTTATTTATTAAAAAAGAAAAAGAAAAAGAAAAGAGTCGGATAAAGTTGAAGAAAAAAATAAAAAACCTTCTAATTTGTTTGATGTCTCCTCATCAATCTCACAGCCGAATCCAAAATACCTCTCACATGAAACATTGTAAATCTTCTTTTTCGCTTCCTCCTCACTGAGACAAAATATCAAACACAGCTTAGTCATAATAAACAAATATAACCAACCACTAACCCACTAAGAAATCCAAATTTCCAATCAATTCTAAAACCCCAATCAACAACAAAAAGCTAAAGATCCGAAGTTTATAATCATTTAATACCAAAAAAAAAAAAAAAGAAAAACATTTACCTGCCAACAACTTTAGCCAGTGTTTGAATGTAACAGTCAATCATTTGCTGCTTGGTAGCCCCCTCTCCACCAGGCTTGTCCATGACAATAAGCCAGTGCTCGTAATCACAACCTGGGAAAAGAGGAGCCATCTCATTGGGCGGGCGGTCACTGAAGTTGGAGCCGGAATTCAAGGGCGAGTAAGCCGAATTACCCGAACGATTAACCCGGCATCGAATGGAAGTAAATCGGATCGGAGTACCTGGTTTGATCGAGTGAACAGCATGAGAAAGTGGGAGTATCGAACGGCGGCATATAAGTAGAGAAGGAGGAGAAGGAGGATGGGTTATGAGAGGAGTGGCGGTGGAGAAGAAGCGCTTGGGGAAGAGGAGGGAGAAAGTGAGGTGGCGAGAGACAGAGCGAGCTAGGGTTTGGGCCATTGTTTTTGAGAGACATTGACAGGGTTTTAGGGTATTTATCTATATCTTTCGAATTTTAATGGGCTTGGGCCCTGGAAGTTGTTGACTTCTTTTCTTTTTGGGCTTGATATTCATATGATTGCAAAGATATTAATTTCATTCTGCTTGCTAGTGTTTGATTTATTAACATATTAAAAAGCCACGTGTAATTAATTAAAAATAAAAGCATTTTCTTCCCTCACAAGGAAGAGAGAGAGAGAAAAAGGAAAGTGGTTCACTTCTTCAGAAATGGAAGAGACCAAAGGCACCACAACCAACCGCCTACTTGCCGTGAAACGAAAATCCGGCAAGAGCTTTAGTCAGATTGCGGAGGAGACTGGCTTCACCAACGTGTATGTGGCTCAGCTATTAAGACGCCAGGCTCAACTCAAGCCCGATACTGCCCCAAAGCTACGAGCTGCCCTGCCTGAACTCTCTGATGAGTTGCTTCAAGAGATGATGAGACCACCCATGAGATCTTACGACCCCAATTTGATCCAAGAACCTGCTATTTACAGGTGGGTTTTTACCTTTTTCTCTGTATTTTACCACTTCCTTTTTTTTTCCTTTTTACTGCATCCTTTTTTTTTTTTTAGCTTTGGTCTTCTTCTTCTTCTTCTTCTTCTTCTTCTTCTTTTTTAATATGTGGCATAAACTTCTGAAGATTGTGGGAATTTCTAACTGTGATTTCAAGCTCATGGAGAAGGAATTTATGGCATTTGTTCATTTTGTTAATTTTATGTAATATGACTATCCTAGTGTTCTTTTTTTTTTTTTTTTTCCTTTTTAATTTAGTGTTGTTATTTAATACTTGCTGGATATAAAAATTTTGTAGGTTGAATGAAGCAGTTATGCATTTTGGTGAAAGCATAAAGGACATTATCAATGAGGAGTTTGGTGATGGCATGTAAGTTTTCTCGTCATGAATTTATTTATTTATTTATTTTTGGCTTCATAGATTTTTGAATCCCATCTTTGAATTTACAATACAAGTGAGTTGGAAGTCTTAATGGTTCCTTGTTTAGAAGCTATGTGATTGTTTCTTGTTTGTGCCTTACCTCATTGAAGTTCAAGCTTTAAATAGTAAGATAGGATTTTCCGTGTTTGAGCCTAGTAGCATGCTTATTTTAGGCTAAATTGCTTCTTCCTGATTGTCTTTTCATTAGATTCCAGAAGCGGTTTCCAAGATTGCCTTTGTATCTGCCTCTTGTATGTTACAAGTCTTTGTTTAATTGCAAATATATTGGTTGTACACTAACTTTTATTCTTCATATAAATGTTTAATCTTGTATTGATTATTGAGCCCATTGATTATGTGGCAATTATTCTTCAAGTGCTTGATTATGTGCATGTGCAGGTTTTTTTTGTTATATCAATGTAAGCTTTCATATAGATGTTCGCCTAGATTTCTGCAATGTTGTATACTGAGCATGAAGATATGTGTTATCAGCTTAACTCACTCATTCAATTTGTTATCTGTTTTTTTGTCAGTATGTCAGCCATAGACTTCTATTGCTCTGTTGACAAAGTGAAAGGTGTGGATGGAAAAGATCGCGTAGTTGTGACATTCGACGGGAAATATTTGCCTTATTCTGAGCAGGTTTGTTTACTTTAATGCAAACGTATTTCTTTTACTGATGGATAATAGCAGTATAGTGAAAATGTATTTTTGTAGTTCATCCTAGTAAAGCATCTCCATCCAATCTTGCATTCCTTAACCAATGTTGAGCATTTTTTATAGATTGGTGATAGGTTGACCTTCCTTTGGTGAAAAACAGTAAAAAATAAATATGTGTTAACATGTTCCATACGTGTTTAATGGGTGGGAGCTAAATTTTTTTTATATCATCATGCAACAGCATTTCTTGTCAGCGCCTCACTAGACAAAAATAAAGAAGAGAAAGTAGGATACTTTCCTCAATTATTCAAGATATTGAACAACTTCGTGATTGTATATGCACATGCTATACATCCAGCGCGTTCTTGAATTCTGCTGCAGGATACGTCGTTCTACATAGAATATACTGAATTATATGGTCATTTAGACCTATGTTTTATATGGAAAAAATAGCATGTCTTCTAGTCTTCCACTTGGGTAGTTAATTTACGCATATATTTGAAATTCTCTCTTTTTCCTTGCAGAAGTCAGAGCACATGGTTTCAAGACTAAGGCTGAATGAAAGTTAATTTCTGATGTTGATGTAGATGCTATGAACTCCTTGTCCTCATTAAGTGTGAACGGACTCATTGGAGTAAATTTTATCTTCTCATGGGCTTATTTATCGGATGACATATAATATAAAGTACCCTCATTGTTGTACTCGGATTGGATAGGGCTAATACTGATACCAATATAAAATTGTTTACTTAGTTATGCATATTATGGGTTGTAAACAAATAAATGGTTGGAAAACTTTTAATAAGGTTCCCTGGTATTGCACGAGTAAAACAGATATATGAAATTTTTCATGGAGTTGATGCTATTATTTTGTGCATGAAATGAAATGAACGAATCTCCTTCCTTCGATGTCACTGTATTATATAAAATCATTCGTTACTTTTATTATAAATTTTGAGAGTGTATATTATTATAGGGCTAGATATTGAGGTTAGAGAGTCTAATTATATATATATCATTCAACATTTATTTAATAGAAGTGAGATTTATATTTTAATACTTTCTTTCAAGTGATAATTGAATTAAAACAATTTTTTATTAAACTCAATTGATATTTGTAAATTTATTATAAAAACTGAATTGTTAGAATTAAATCTAATACGGATCTTCTCACGAGGTGAAACTAAGAGCTCAACACGAACCTACTGTGAGATAAAAGAAATTTTGAAATTCCAATTAAGAAGAGGTTAAATCATTTATCCGTTTTGGTATCATGTTAAATTTTTTATTATGGGGCTTTTAAATTAAATTTGAGTCGATTATTATCAAAATAACTAAAATTAGTTATACAAGTGATTGATATTTATCATTTATATGTCCATTAATATTTTTATATAATTTTAATGTTGGATTTTCAATACTTCTCTTCACGACGGATCTAAACTACGTCGCGAGTTTTATGTACGGGGCTTCATACCACCCTCACATATAAAAATAAATATCTGTATCTATAAATTTCATGCACGAAAAAAAAATAAACAGCGAAATAATTAATCTGATACCATATTATAAATGTTGAGAATAACACTTCTTCCTTAGCTAACATCCATGTGGTAGCACTTCCATTCTTAGCTTTATTATAAATGTTGAGAATAACACTTCTTCCTTTAGCTAACATCCATGTGGTAGCACTTCCATTCTTAGCTTTATTGATGTGATTACTATCACTGCCACCTCCCATCAGCCTCACTTTATTAATCATCAAAACCTTAAGGATGTCACAGCTGCAACTATCATGCTGCAAAATGCCATGCTTATGTTATTGTCATTTCATCATTACATTATTTGTGGCTGCGTTGTAGGCATTGCTACCGTTTATAATACTATGGTTACTTTCTTCAATATCGTGCCATAATTTCACAACAATTTTTGCCAAGATGTTCACAAATCTTTCTTATTGAAATCAAATGCTGTAACTGATTGAATCTTATACTTCAAGATCTCCGAATGAAGGAAATAGATTAGCTAAAGTCCATTTATTCGTAGCGACCACGATTCTCTTCCAAATGTATGTAATTCCATTTATTCGTAGTGAACACGATTCTCTTCCAAATGTATAGAAGTACAAGAAGCATGTAAGCCCTGTTTTCAGAAAAGGAAATAGAGTTAGTGTTGCATATTGGTTAGCTAATTCAGTCACCGATGATGATTGAGAAACATGTTTTGTTTAGTCCAGTGAGCATCAAATATCTTGTTATCATGAATAATGTAGAGGTCAATTTGTTAAGCTCTTCTGTCGTTTAGGGGGAAAAATGTTAAACTTCCTGTGCATTTTCCATGATTCCACCCTTGAATATTATGAAAATGGACCTAATGCCCAATGATGGGGTTAGGGATTGTCCTTAATCCTAATCCATTAATGGATTTTATCCTCTGAACCATCACAACAAGAGGGTAACTAAATTCTCCAAAAATATAAGCATGTAAAAATGCTACCACTACATAGGATTATAGAAGTTATTTATGCCATTACAATTTCTCGTGGGGAACATACAGAGGAAAGCTAGAATAGAAATTGAGGTTCCATGGTCATCTTTGGATTTAGAACTCAGTACAATCTCATAAGCCATTGATACAACTTAAGACGTTTTATTACAAAATAATTCTACAAAGGTATGATCTCCATGTTGTACCAGAAGCTTTTACAATCAAGGTGGAGGATATAAATAATCAACAGAAATAGCTTGGGTTATTCCATAAGAAGCCTCAAGTTCAAATCTTGCTACATGTGGTTGGCGGAGGCATAAGCATAAGCAAAAGGAGAGATTTTATTTATAGAAGACGATCCTAGAATGTAGAAATTGCAAGTGTCCTTCATTGCATCAATCTACTATTTGGTCACCACTCGCCTCAATAGAGTTTCCTCGAAATAATTTTTAAAACAAATTTATTCAATAAAAAAAAAAGCTAAAATAATATTTTTAATCCATCTTAGATTTCACATCAAATAGTAAAAAAAAAACTCTCAATTCTATTTTTAAAAATAATTATAATTAATTTTAAAAATAGGATAAAATTGATAAAATTTAAAGTTTTTAACAAAATTGAAAAAATTATAAAATTTTAGATTTTTTAAATCATTAAATCTATATTTTCAAAAATAATTGGCTTTGTTTAAGGATTGAATTTAAGACTTCTTACTTTGAATTTAAATTTGATAGAAAAAAAAAATGTAATTGGCTCTCCCAAGCAATGATTGGAGATCTAGTTTCTAAGAGAATGGGTTGCTTTACATAGAATTTGGCAAAGTAAATTTGAAAGAGAAATGAGTCCATGGAGCGCTAGGAATAACAAGCACGAGATGAGCACGAAGACGTCCTTAGGTAGAGTGTTTACATATATCTTTTGGAGCTCTTACCAAACTTTCGAGGCGATTATAGAAAAGGTGAAATAACCTGCTGCCGCTTTGACAGTTGATGGGATGTTTCTCTTCTGTCTCTTTGGTTGATTGGGCGATGTTTCTTTGATAGAGCCACGGAGTAGAGAGTAGGTTTTGGATATCAAAATCATAGTCTAGTGACTCGTTCCAATAGCCTTCGTAGTTTTGTAGCCTAATTTTTTGTTTAGGTTGTGAGCTTAAAATTTATCAAGCTTTTCTAATTTTTTAATAGGGTTGAATGTCGTCAAATTTAGCTTTTAATTTTACTTGTAAAATCTGCCTTCAATGGCTATCATGGAATGAAATTTCTGTTCAAAAATAAGCAAGGGAGAGAGAAAAAGAGCGAGTTCAAAAGCATGAGTTCTACAAATATAATGTTTTGCAGCTAAATCACTTCATATTGATAACTGTACACAATCAGAATTGCTGCCCAAGGAATGAAATAAACACATGATTGATAGATGTTTTCGTGTTTCTAATTTATTTTTCCTCGGGCAAAAAATTCTTTTAGAAAAAAAGGTCATGGTACCTTCAAATGATGGTCTAACGGCAAACTCAAACAGCAAAACATTTCATAAACCTGCAAGAGCCTTAATACTAATTCCAAGCAAAAGAATTCCCTAACTGGCAGCGAAAGAATTTATAGCAATAACTCCAAGTCTTTTAATCTGCGAAATTGATAAGAACCAGAAGACTAAATGTCAACTGCAGAAAAGGCCAGGGAATTGTATGTACACCACAAAACTTTAAATGAACTCCCTACCTTACATTACTCAGATTAGGATAAGTTGCTATGGCATCTTTAAAATCCTGAATTGATTGGAAGTTAACACGAGTTGATCAATAATCTGGCTATAGGTTCCTAACAAGTATCAGAGATATTTCTTGTTTAAGATGGCCACACAGGGAAAGGACTGACCTGGTCAACTGTTGAAGATGTGTAAGTAATAACACAGGACATGCCAGCTCCTGTTGCTGCCTGCATACATGAATTTAGCTTCTTTTAGATCATAACCAGTCATTATTTACTTGTTTACATGTTTACACATTCTCCAAATGTTGAATGGCCAGACATAAATTGAAATTTATCATACGATGAAGCATGTCTAACTCTTTGTGCCTGTTGCTAGTATTTGACTATTTTATGAATCCAATATGATTTCTTCAAACGACAAGAAACAAAATTATAGTTCTGAGCCTTCAGAGTGACTTTTGTATGAAGTCAAGGGTAAGTGTTGAAAAACAAAATGTATACCTGTAGACCAATGACACTATCCTCCACTACTAAACAATCTTTCTCGGATACACCTAGGTTCTGCAAGGAATAAACATTTGTAAATGAGATCCTGATAATTTCAAATACAAATAGACTATAAAACAATCTTTCTCAGATATGCCTAGCTTCTGCAAGGAACAAACATTTGTAAATGAGATCCTGATAATTCCAAATACAAGTAGACAATATTTGGTACCCTATAAACTGGAATGCAATATAATGTAATCAAATGCATTTTATAGAACTTATTATCATGTATACAGTCCTAAGATAAACTTTGTAAAACTTTATTCATTTTTTTCCCTGCTTTACATACATCCGTAAATTATGACTTAATATTTATCACGTTAACTACCTTAGCTGCGGTCACATAAATTAATGGATCAGGCTTCTTTTCCTTCACATCATCACCTGAAAATGTAAAAGTACAAAATAAGTATGGCTGTCACCATTAAAAATGAATTGAAGCAATTAATTGCTGTTTTAAAGTTTAAACATCACATAATGAAAATGTTGAGTATGAGAATTTTCTTGAAATTCTAAAAAAATATTTCTCTATCTTGTGTTGCAATTTCAGAATTTTATCTGTTCCGTCTTAGTCAAGGTCAGGTTAGGTAACAAATTATGTTTCTCCTTGTTTGTTGGAATTTGTCAAGCAGAAATTATGTAAGCTAGCAGAAAGTTAGCTTTGACTATATCACTTTGCTGTCATTTGATGCCTAGAAATTTATAATGTAATGCTATTAATTTGATGGAGAAGAAATTCAGTTCTAAGCGACTTAGCTGAGTTTGTTATTTTCTCCATCTTCATTAGTCTTTGTTTCTTAGCATATTAGTATGTTTTGTAAGTGAGAAATTTCCAACAGAAAATCAAAACTCTAAAGAATAGAAACAACCTAAAAGATGACCCTTTTACCCAGAATCAACTGGGCAGTGGGCAAATGACCCAGATAGAAATAGGAGGCATCTGTAAGTCATTTCCAAATTGTTTATCGCAATATTATCTAAGCATCAAAATGGAGTAATTCAATAAATTCCTCTTTGAGCATCAATTCTTTTATGAAAATGAATTAATAATTTAATTTTTATTAACAGCATAAATACATGGTCCTATCCAAATCCAGGCTCAAATGATGATTAACACAAATGACAAAACCAAAATGATGCCACCATTTAAGAGCACACTGTGTATCCCATGACCAAAAATTTCTAGACACTACATTTCAAGAGAATGTAAATATACCTGCAAGGAAGCAGTCAAGACCCTGAAAACGCTCCTATAACAAGTGGAAAACAAAAAGACCAAATCAATAGAGCTTGGGAACCATAAAAATGAGGATACTAATTCTAATTCCATGGTGCTGGAGAATGAACCTACAAGTCCTATAAGGTTCTCAAGACACAATATAACTGAACTTTTAGTTGCTGCAGAGCAAACAGCCAACTTTTTTCCCTATAACACCAAGTAGTCAAACCAACGGAAATTGTAGTTAAGTATATAGGGCTAAAAAACAACAGAACAAAATTTTCAATGATTCAGAATAATGGGAAGATGAAAAAAAATTATGCAAGGATGAAAAATCCAATGAAGACAAAATGCAAAAATGTTCTCAAAACCATAATAGTAGTCATGGATCAAGTCAAGTGTTAATGAAACAGACAATGTACCATGAAAAAAAAATAGTTACTATTCTGAAAATGGTAAAATTATTATCTTACAGAAGCCTTGGCTTCATCCATCAATCGCAAGACTCCAGGTCGAGGTTGCACCTGATAAATTTCAGTCTTTATAAACATTCCCAGAAAAACTGAACATTCTAGAAAATTATTAAAACAAACGCCTCCTTACAGTTCCAGATTTTATTATTTCTTTGTACCATTCAGTTTTCCAGTCCTAAAACAACAAAATTGGAAAGAAATTTCACAAATTTAGAAGGTGCGCTATAAAAGCTACTCATCAATTCCAAAATTCAAATTGAAATGCCATAATTTAGACCTGAAGAGTATCGATTAACTTGGCACGGCTCTCATCGTCGTCCGGAGGAGTCTCGAATATAGTGGAAGAAGGCCAGCCATGCTTCTTAAAGTACCTTTAGACCAATTAATTCAAAAAAAAAAAACTGATAAAAATTGAAATAATTAGGGATTTAGATTTTAGACAGGAAAAGAAGAAGGATCATCGGACCATCGCATTTTAGGTTTTCCGCCGCCGATAAGATTCTGGAGCTCATCGTAGAAATCTGGAGCCCAATTGAGAGGCTGAGAAGAGCAACGGACATTGAAATGAGCAAAAGCGTCGTTGTAAGCTTGGCGGTGGAGGTGCTCCGATTCGAGTATAACTCCATCGCAATCGAAGATTAGAGCTTCGAGAGAGGCGGAAGAAGCTGAGACGGAGAGAGATTGGAGCTTTTGTCTTTGCTTAAAAGGCTTTCTTGTTCTGAAACAAAGAGTTTGAGACTTAGATAGGAAATTATAAGTGCAAGACAGAGAAACTGGGGAAGGAGAGGAAAGATTGGCGTGAGAAGCGAGCATTGACGCCATTACTGGTTAGCTTTTTAACTGTCTGTGGATTTCATCATTTGTGAAATTTGGCGGGTTTTGTTCGTGTGGCTCTTGCTACTACCTTTATGTACTTCACCAATTAAAAAATGACAGGTGGAACTCTAAACGATTTTTTAAAAAATTCTCTCACAATTATTTTTTTTTTTTTTTTTTTTTTTTTTTTTTGTGAGTGACCCTGTCCCGCATCGATGATGAATGAAAAAAGTTGGCTGATTTATATGATTCAGCTAATTATTATGTCAAAATTAAACCATAAAACACAGCAAATTATTTGAAGTAAATTTTGAATCGGTTGGTTACAATCTTATGGTAAATTTTGAATCGGATTGTTACAATCTTCTGAGATGTCCCCTTTATTAATTTTAGCCTCGTTATATTTATCGCATCAAAGGATATTAATTACATCTTGATTCTAACATATTGAGAAGACTATTATATATTTTTATATATATTTTAAAATTTTAAAAATTTTTATAAAAATTTTTAAGAATTATAATTTAATAGTGTTTAAAGTAATGAAGTCGGTAATATATTTTTGTGCTAAAAAAAATGGATAATAAAAAATACATTATAAATTTTATATATTAAATCTAACAGTATAAATTTATCGCATTTATAATAAATTTTTTATTATTTATTTAATTTCTTATAACACAAAAAAAATATCATTAAATTCATTATATCAAATCCTTTTTGTCACAATCCAACTTGAGAGTCGCGACGGTTCTAGGGTACGGGTATTGCTTATACTACCAGTATCACGAAGAATCCAAATAACTATAATATATGGCATGCAATTCAATAACAAGCTCAATATAACTTGATAATTTTATAAAAAATTGGGCAGCATTTCCTCTATATAAAGATCATGCCCAGCTGAAAAACATTCAAATAAGCACTTCAACTATATATTTCAACATCTATCTCAAATCAAAGATCCCTCTGGATCTCCAATATCAACTCAATATAAACATATTTGTATATCCAGTCATTTCCATATATATCATATCATATATATCCATAATATTATTATTATGCAAAACCATAAAGATACAATCACACATATATATGTACATGCCAATCCTTAATTTACAGTACCATAGAACCTCCATACTGTACAATATTTACATATACTTTTGGAGCTTGATATTTACATGATCAACTAGTAAAGTTCCAAGGCAGGAGTAGGAGATGCCAATGGAAAGCGTGCCTAACTGCAGTCCTGAAAATTGTAAACCACTAAAGGAGTGAGTATAAAAATACTCAGTGAATCCAAATGTATAAAAATGCAGTAAATGATCATGAAACAATGGTTGACCATATATGGACTGTAGAATCAATATAAGATAGCAAATAAATAATAAAACAAGTATTTGTATAAGTATCAAAATAGATATCCATAAAAGTATCCAGATACCTATCCATAAAAGTATCCAGATACCTATCCATATAAGTATCCAAATATATATATATATATATATATATATATATATATATATATATATATATATAAGATTCCAGTGTACAAGTTAACACACATATGATATAACAGGATTGGGTTATTTCTGAAATTCAGTACTTAGCACTATCATAAAGTGCACTAGGGAATATAACATCCCTCCTTAGTAGAGGTCCACAAACACATTAACCACATATGGGATATTTTCCCTATGACTAGAGAATATAACATCCTTCTCTAGTAAGGGTCCATAAAACACAATGTGCACACAGTCGATGGAACTTACCCATTATACCATCGAAATAGCCCTATTACAATATCATATAAGTGTGTCTTCAAATAACAGTAAATATAGCATATTTATACCTCATATAGCAGTAGAACAGTAATATATAAATATATGAAGAATAATAGAACAAAATTAGAATTTATCAAAAATTTGCCCGGCGGGGCCTAGTTGCGTTGCCGCAACTAGGACTTGCCGTTACGGGTCCGTTTTGGGATTTTTGAGTAGTTTTTGGTTAACTATGTTACCAAAAGATTTAGGTGGGCCATGAGGTACCGTTTCGAAGTTAGGGCGAGACTAGATGATTGGGCCAAGTGGTAGCCCAATTGGCTTTCTGGATTTAATTTTATGGCCAGACAAAGTTTATGTCAATTTTGGTCGTTTCGGCGGACTTATTCACGGGCCAATTTACACTTTATGTATTGTAAGATATTAAAAGCTATTTTATCAGTCCAAATGACTTTATATATGATATGTGATGCAAATCATGCATAATTATAGATAAGGACTCACCTCTATCACTGTCAAACCACTTATTCCCCAATCCAGTGCCTCCGAGCCCTAGCTCGACACTCTGAGCAGGAGTATTTGACGGTTCTCCTATTATCACATATAACGCTCCGGTAAGATGTAAAATCATCACAAAACACAAAATTTTCATAAAAACACATCAAGCATACATACTATGCTTTGTAAACCTCACATTGCACATTTTACACATTTCTCATTCCTTTATACTATAAACCCATTCTATCAACACATAAAGCATACATTTTATATATTCATCAATATTTTTCCAAGTTATGAACTCATATGCACTTGGTTCATCATTTCATATCAAACATATGCTATATTCACACTTAGCTTTCAAGTACTCAAATCAATCATCTTTTACACATTTAAACCTATACATTTCCATCATTTTCAACACTTTATCATATTCAAACCTTACTTTATAAATCACATTAGCCTAACATCTTAAACAAACAAAGTCCATATTAACCAACTTTGATAGAATTCATTCCTTTTATCCATTTTTCAATGTCATTCCATCAAATATCATACATAAGCATCAAATGTATAATATTTAGGCTTTTAAGCCTATGAAACATCAAAACACAACATACCATTCATGTTCATCACATTCGGCCAAAACACACATCCATCCAAATGGATTCTTTTCCATCATTTAACCATTAATTCATTAAATTCATATCAAATACACTTCATTTCATCATTTAAACCTTTAAAATCATCAAACATCAACCTAACCCTAAGCACCTCATGTTTCGACCTAGCTAGTTTTGCTTCCAGATCAATTTGTTTGAATCATTCAATCATCAATTCATGCTATACACATCAAATAAACAACATTTGAACAAAACAATTCATCAAAACCATACTTTGATTCAAAGTTCTTCCTATTAGGGTTTCAATCCATTCTTTTGAATTCTAACCATACAAAATATGTTTTGATCACTAATAAACATCAAGGAACATCATACAAATATAATTGAATCAAAAGAATTTCAAATCCAACAACTTACCAAAAATTCTTTAAAAACTTCAATGAATTAATTTGTCCCTTTTTCTAGTTTTTCCTTGAATTCTATGGTTATATTAGTGTTTAGGATGATGGAATTGATATGTTTCCATCAAAGATTGAAAGAAAACAATAAGGAATGGTGGTGTTCAATGGTGGTCGAACCAAACAATGGAGGAAAGAGAAAGTTTCTGCATATTTTGGCTAAGGAAGATGATGAATAATTGAAGAGGTGGGAAAAATCAACTTAAATATCAAAGGAGTAATCCTATGCTTTAGGTTTATGGTAATTTTGGTGAAACCTAACCATCCAACCATCCATTTCTTCATCTTTTCATCCAATGGTTAGATTTAATCAAGCCTAAAATGATTCCATAAGGTTACATACACTCTATAACTCCATATTGCAAAGGAAAAGACCAAAATAGTCTTAGTTCAAAAGAAGCACCTCAATTGAGCAGCTTGCCGGAAACTATTTTTAACCGGGTTTAATTTTCCAACAATTATTCAAATAAACTTAATAATATCATTTTCATGTCCTTAAATTCTTTTATACTTTCAAATATAGTGTTAATTCCATAAAAATCCGAAGGAGGTGTAAAATGACCATTTTGCCCCCAGTTCACTAAAAACTCAAAATTTCCCGATTTTGTCCTAACAGCCTTTAAACCACTTTTATGCATAAAATAAACTCATATAACATGAATAAATATTAATTTCATACATAAATACATAATATTAACATGTTCAAAAGAAAGAAAAAAAATTTCCTCTAAGTTCCTCTTTAAGGGTCAGATCAAGTTTAGGCTAAGGTGTTACAATGAGTGTCATAAGTATTTCTCATAGTGATAATAATAGTATGATCCTTTGACATGAAATCATCAAAGATCCCAACATAAGGAGTTGTATATCTTGATACTGTTAAACGTCTTTTGTAACGGGATGTACTATAAAAACAGTAATTGGATATGCCACAAATTATGTAGAGGGATGTTGAGTGATCAAGATAGGATTTGTCCCTCCTATACAACAGGAGTGATGTCTTTGGGCCCTTTGATTGAGTGAGACTTAAAATGCATGGCCATGCTCAAATGAGTCAATATGTGATATTGATGTCATTTGATTTAGGAGTCTACTCAGGTATCAAAAATATAAAGATTGAACTATGCGAGTATGACATATTCCATAACTCATGTTAAATCGAGACATCTATGACAAAAGGATTTAATTACTTGATAATTTTATCACGAGAAAGGTTATGTAGAGTCATTGACATTCTCGTGACTTAGGTAGCTTTGATGTGTTGCTAGACACCGCTCACTGCTTGTGACATAAAATATGATTTTATATCACTGCTAATGTTATGGGAACCTATAGGGTCACACATTTAGATCAGATCGATGATAGGAATTTTAATTCGTGAGATGGATTAAAAAATAAGCATTGGGCTAAATGGTTTAGCTAACAACTAATATAAGCCCAAAATTCGAGTCTAAGTCAGATGGAGCGAATTAGGGTTTTATTAGTTGACCTAATGCTAGGGTTAAATGCCTATAAATATACATGTGATGTTATTTTTAGGTTAACATATTTTCTACCATTTTTCAGAAAAGAAAAGAAAAGGAAATTGAACCTTAATCCTAATTCTCTTAGACGTAACTAGCAAAACGTCTCAGAGATATTCTTCTTATTCGTGAGAAGAATCAAAGGAGGAAGGATCTGTTCATGTGGATATTGTAGAGGCAGAAGGTGAAAGGGTTTTGCTCCTAACTCATAATCGAACTTTGCAGTCGAATCATCAAATAAAGGTATAAACCTTAACCTTCTGATCTGGATCTTCATATGGATCCTGGAGGAAATCGAATAAATATTTTTATTTCTCTGCTTTTCTGGTTTCGATTTCCTATATCTACCATAGGAGAGTATATCTCTTCATAATCAATTTCAGGCCTTTGCGAACAACTTTGTGCAACAAGTCTTGCTTTGTATCTCACAACTTCATTTTTCTCATTTCTTTTTCTTACAAATACTCATTTGTATCCTACTGGTTTCACATCTTCAGGTGTTTGGACTACTGGTCCAAAAATCTTACGTCTTTCAAGAGAATTCAATTCTGTTTATATTGCATCTTTCCATTTTGGCCAATTAATTCTATTTCAACATTCTTGAACAGATCGTGTTTCAAGATCATCATTTTCATTCATAATATTTAATGCTACATTATCTGCAAAAAAATAGTCCACAACCATTTCATGTCGATTCCATTTTTTTCAGAACCAATATAATTTATCAATATATCTTTATTTTTCATAATTTCAGGTACTTTTACTTCTTCAAGAAGTGTATTCATGTTAGTATCTGTATTTTCTGCTAGACCATTTTGTGTATGAATATGTGCTACAGGATGTTCAATTTTTATCCTAAGTGACATACAATAATCATTAAAAATTTGGGATGAAAATTCTCCAGCATTATCAAGACAAATTGTCTTAATTGGATGATCTGGAAATTGTGCTCTTAATCGAATTATTTGAGCAAGTAATCATGCAAATGCCAAATTACGTAATGATAATAAGCATACATGTGACCATCTAGTGGAAGCATCTATTAAAACCATAAAGTATCTAAATGGTCCACATGGTGGATGAATAAGTCCACATATATCACCTTGAATTCGTTATAAAAATACAGGTGATTCTATTCCAATTTTAGCTGGTGATAGCTTAATAATTAATTTGCCTTGAGAACAAGCAGTACAAAAAAATTCATCGTCTTGAAGAATCTTCTGGTTTTTCAATGGATGTCCATGTGAATTTTGAATAATTTTTCTCATCATTATTGAACCAAGATGACCTAATCGATCATGCCATATAATAAAAATATTTGGATTTATAAACTTCTAGTTTATCATAAAATTTATTTCAATTATACCAATTTTTGTATAATATAAATAAGAGGAAAGAGCATAAAATTTTTCTAATACATATTTTTTACCTGAAATAATGCTTGTAATATGAAGGTATTTTTTATTCTTCTCATTTACTATCTCAATATGATATTCATTACTGCGAATATTTTTAAAACTTAATAAATTTCTATGAGGTTTTGAAGAAAATAATGCATTATTTATTATAAGTTTTGTTCTTCTTGGTAATAATATATTGGCTCTTCCGGAGCCTTCAATAATTTTCGTTTTATCATATATTGTAGTAATAATAGTCTCACCTATTTTTAAGATGAAAAATATTTGACATTTTTCAAAATTATATGAGTGCTTGCACTATCCACAATACATATATCTTCTTCATTTATCTTGTATTCAATCAAATGTGGAGAAGTATTCATTTGTTTCTTCATTGAAAACAAAATATATTATTAGAAGTAGAAAAATGATTACATATAATAAAAAAATAAAAATATTATATTAGAGTAAACAAACCTCACACAAAACATAATTAAATAAAATAAAACATGTATTAAAAAAAACACATAAAAAAATGTCATGATATCTTTGATCAATTCTCCTTTTCAACGGATTAAAAAAAAAATCAGCTATATCCAAATGTATTATATCATCAGGATCATCATCTTAAAAAACACAATTGGTCTCTATATTCTTTTCTTTATTCTTCAATGATGCTTGATAAAGTTCAACAAGATGTTTGTATGTACGATAAGTACGTGACCAATATCCACTCATACCATAACGATAACATTTACTTTCCATATTTTTTGAATTAGACTTATTTTGTCCACTTTTTCCTTTGTCATGTTTTGCTCCATCATTATCCCACTTCTAGTGATAATATGTACTTTTATAATAAAAATTATTGTTATAACTACTACCATAATAATTATTTTGACCACAACCATTATTACGAAAACGTCCGCAACCGCAACCGCAGCCACTACCACGACCGCGCCCTCTGCCTCGTATATGTTCATTATTATTATTATATGTCACAACATTCACTTCAAGGAACGGAGTAGAACCAGTAGGGTGTGCCTCGTGATTTTTCATTAGCAGCTCATTATTTTGCTCAGCCACAAGAAGGCATGAAATTAATTCAGAATATTTTTTAAAATATTTTTCTCAATATTGCTGCTGCAGGAGCACATTTGAAGCATGAAAAGTATAGAAAGTTTTCTCTACCATATCATTATCATTAATTTTTTCTCTACACAATTTTAATTGAGAACTAATTCGAAATATTGTTGAATTATATTCACTCACAGTTTTAAAATCTTGTAGTCGTAAATGCATCAAATCATATCGAGCTTTTGGAAGAATAACTGTTTTTTTGGTGTTCATATCTTTCTTTCAAATTTTTCCAAACAACAAGTGGATATTTTACAGTAAGATATTCAATTTTTAGCCTTTCATCAAGATGATGACAAAGGAAAATCATTGCCTTTGCACGATTTTGTATTGAAGCATCATTATTTTATTTGATTGTATCTCTAAGACCCATAGCATCTAAATGAATTTCAGCATCTAATATCCATGATAGATAATTTTTTCTCGTAATGTCAAGAGTCACAAACTCAAGTTTTATAAGATTTGACATGATAAAACTATCATATAAATAATAATTATGTTAGAGATGCAATACAGAAATAAATAAAATATCAATATAATATTTCAATCATAGATAATATTTATTCATTTATATGCAATTATAACATATATAAGTTATTGTATTTAATATACTGTATTATAAATATAGATTATAGACATGTAAATAAAATTGTTCTATTTAATAAAAGTAAAAGATGATAATGTAATATATTAAGCCATGCTACAATTATTCTTAAAAAAATATAGAAAGAAAAAAAATATTATTGTTATTGATCAAACAAATAATACATACCAATAAAACAAAACAATGTGAATAAACAAGACAATAAAA
This sequence comes from Aleurites moluccanus, assembly GCA_948193065.1. NCBI lineage: Eukaryota > Viridiplantae > Streptophyta > Magnoliopsida > Malpighiales > Euphorbiaceae > Aleurites > Aleurites moluccanus. Next base: position 18,030 of record CANXYC010705360.1, read on the forward strand.
CAAATCACGTGGACAAAAGAAAATTGCAAATATTCAATAAAATTGTTAAAAAAAAAAAAACAAAATATAGATATATGAAGGTGGTGCACATATTCTTTGTATAGAAAACAATATGATTTATCAAAAAAATAATTAAATATACATAAGTATTAAAAATATAAATAAATAAAACAAAATATATGTCATATCATTTTAAGTGCTTAGCATTTTATATATTATTTCACAATACCTATACTTCATGATTATTTTTAATAAATTATATATATTTGATTAAAATATAGAAGAACTTTAATTCTAATAGCAAATATGAATATGAAACTAAATAATGTAAACAAAAGTAAATCATATATAATTCATTAAGATGGTAACATAAATAAATAAGAGATGTTAAATTAAAATATTAAGAGTAAAAGAATTTATATGAAAGAGGATCATGCTGATAACGTGTTATAAAAAATAAAGAAAACAAAAATAAGAATAAGAATAAGAATAAGAATGTAGAAGACATAGTTTTCTATTATTTTCTTGGTGTCTTATACAAAGTAATAAGAACCCCTATTTATAGGGTTTATCTTTACTATAAGTTACAAAATATAAATTCACTATAAGTTAAACCTTATAAATAACATATAAAGCTAAACATAATGCACCAAATAAATATACCAAGTAATGGGGTAGTGGGATAGTTAAAAGGACATCCATATTATATATATTTATAATAATTTGAAAATTTTATTTTATTTTAATTTTATTAATAGAATTAAATAAAATTTATATATATAAATTGTTTTAAATTTTACCTATGTAAATAACGAATTGAATTATTCTATTTTCTTACTTAGTTTTTATTTATTTAAAAATAGATGACACAACGTAATTAACATTTAAAATAAAATATAATATTTTTCGAGTAATCTGTAATTTTATTAATTAAAATTTGCCTCTAAACAACTGAAAATGACATTTAAATATTTTGTCAAACTCTAATTTTAAATAAATAAAAAAAAAAAAAAAACAAGTTACAAATATCAAAAATAGAGTTTAAAAATAAAAATGGCTTATTAAGATTTTAAATGAAAGATTTTATAATACAAACCAGCTCATCTTGATTTAGAAAAATAAGTCTCATATAGAGTTTAAAAATCAATATCTATTTATATATTATGAACTTCATAATTCATATGAGATCAAAGTATTTTGACTTCATTTGAATTTCTATTTATCCAAATAATTCAAAAATTCAAAATTAATTTTCTCCATATCAATAGTTATTAAAGTTTTAGTATATATATAACTAGATTATAAATTAAATCTTAATTAATTTAAATTTTAATAAAATGATATTGATTTTTATTTATTTTGAAATTATTTATTTTTATATTAAAAATTAAATTTTTAATTTTACTTCATATCAAATATGAAAATTTATAAAATATAATTCATTTAAATTAATTTTTTATAAAAAAATAAATTTTTAAATAAGAGATAAATGATTTGCAATTGAATTATATATATATATATATACACCCACCCTAAACACAATAAAGAAAGTTTGACTTGCAGATAGAAAAATGAAGCATCTGTCTTGCCCACATTACTCACTATTACTGTATTTTCTTTTTCAAGAGGTTTGTTGAACATGAGTTATTTAATTCTCTCTTGTTGTTTAAATTTACGTCACCCAGCAACAACACTACTAATAAATTTATAAAGAACGATAAATTATTTATTTTATAGCCTAACCCATATATATATTTTTTTTCTCTTTTAGATTGGACAGAGATTCTCATATGTATCTATTATCGAGTTGATGCATTACTATTAGATTACGTCGGTTAGTGCCTAATCCATAATTCAAAATTATATATATTGAAAAAATCATATATATTTAGGTGATATGAGATGTTATTAGTTAAAATCAAATTGATTATGAAACTTTAATCTACACCCTTAATAGGTCTTAGGTTTCCTTCTCCTTTAAATTTGAATTATAATTGTAATATTTAATATAATTATCATTTAATAGTTGAAAATTAGTCAGTTGTAAAAACAAAAAATACATTTATATTGAAATAAAGAGATTTGGAAAAAAAAAAAAATTATACTTCTATATTAAAATGAAGAGATTTAATAGAAAAATAAACATATATGTATTAATAATATTATCAAATATCATGTTAATAATGGTGTGAAATATTTAATATTTTTTATTATGAGAGTTTCATATATAGAGTAATAATGCTGTTAATTTTTATTTATATCACTACGAGGATTATTAGTAATAATACTATTACAATAATATTTATATTTGAAAATTAATATATCATTATATTGAAAAAAAAAAAAATAAATAAAATAATCCAAGATTATGTTAAATAATGATCCCAAGGCCATCATGAGTCAGGAAATATATATATATACATGCTGATAAAACCCATCAAGCTAAATTCTTTAACAAACACATTGAAAATGGTGTCATTTCGTTCTCTGAAATTGTTTTGTTGGAAATTTCTCCTTCTCTCAGTTCTTTTAGCAAATGTAGCTTTCTCTGGCCAAATTGTTAAGTATCTGCCTGGTTTTGATGGTGAACTTCCATTTACACTTGAAACAGGGTACTAAAATTTAGGGTTTTCTTGAAATTCTTTTTGCTAAACATTTTGTTCTTTTGATTTGTTTTCTGGGTGTTGATTCTTGTTTTGTTTTCTTTTAATATATAGGTATATAAGTGTGGGTGATTCTGAGCTATTTTACTTTTTCATTGAATCTCAAGGAAATCCCAAAGAGGACCCTCTTTTTCTTTGGCTAACTGGAGGACCTGGTTGTTCTTCTTTCAATGGACTAATCTATGAAATTGGTAATTTTCTACAGCTTATCTTTAGTTGATAAAATATTACTTAAAAGGGGAAAATGCTAACTCCAGTATGGTAATTGATGGATGTTAACTGAAATTGTTATCAATTTGGTCATTCCACTATGGTTAATGAAAGATTAACTTGATTTAGAGGCATATTTGATTTGTGATTTTTACACTTAACAGTCAGAGGGTTGACAGAAAATGGCATCTAGTGCTTTCAGTTATGTTTCTTGATTGTCCAAGCAATAGTAATCCAAATGGCAACCAGGAGAGATGAATTTCACTTGGAATTAATAATCTTATGTGTTGCTTTGTATATGATGAAAATGATTGATATCAGAATGCGATCTATGAGTTCTGTATAGTGTGAACTTAGAATGGTGCAGTTGCTAGTATTTGAGCCTCAAAGATTTAGTAAAAATGTTTGAGATTCAAAGTCTCTCAGTTATTGATAGCAAAATCAAAATATAGGATGCAGATCTGAATTGAAGCTAATGCCAAAATAGTTTGATTAGTATCAAGATCGGGAACCTTGGCTTGGGCTATCCCAGCCCAAAAAAAATTTTATATAATCCATTAAAATTTAATTTTTTTTTTTTACATAGTTTTATCCTACCTAAAATTAACTTCTTGAAAATTTTTATATTTATATGAAAAATTTTAAATCTCGATTCATTCGAAAATAATTTTCTGACCTCGTCCCTCATTAACATATTCATATTATCATTTGCTAATATGAACTAATCTTCCAATCTAATAAACAAGGCCATAGGTTTTTTTAGTAAAGGTCCATTTGGAAAGTTTGGAATTATAATTAAAAATAGAATTGAAAGACCAAATTCCAATTTCAGTGTTGGCAGCGAAGAGAATTATAATTATAATTTCACCACATTTTTATGAAATTGTAATATAACTAAAAAATAATTTCATAATTTTATTTTCAACTTATAAAAATTATAATTCCACAAATGTCACTGTAAAATCCACTGCCACCATCACTCTGTCGCTACTGCCACCAACACCATTAGCACTGGTACTGGCAGTCCACCACTATCACCTTTAGCTGTCTACTGTCACCCTCACCACCATTGCTTCTGCCATCTCTATCAATGATTCACTATCGTCAGTACCCACGGTCTATCACTGTCAGCGATTTATCATTACCAGTGGTCTATCACCATTGCCACCTCGTTGGCATCGGTGGTCCATCATCGCCACTGTCACCCACCGACAGTCTATCACTAACCTCATTACCACCGTCATTACCAACGGTCCACCACCACTATCGGCGTCTATCATCACCATTAATTTTTTTTAATTTTAATTTTAATTTTAATTTTGTGTGATACGAACGCTATAATTACAATTTTAACAAAATTCTAATCTTAGAGAATTGAAATTAAAATTGAAAATTTCAATTTCAATTTCAAATCTCAATTTAATAGATTATTATGGAATTTAGTTGTATTATGATGTTGGGAATTTTAAAATTTAAGATAATAATGAAATAGATAGGTAATAAGAATTTTAAAAGTAATATTTTTTTTATAAATAAAAATCAAGAAATTTAAACTTTAGTGTTAAAATCTTAAACTTATATGATAATGTATTTAAATTTTATTGTTGATTATTAAAAAAAAATGATTGTTAATTTATTTTGAAAATTGGTTATTAAAATTAATTTTAATATAATTTATTTTAAATGAAATAATATATTTTTATAGAAACAACTAACAAGAGTTCAAGTTTAGTTTAGCTAGTGGGTGCTTAATTCATATTCCTATGGGCATGATCATAGTCGAATTTAGAACTGTAACCAAATCGAAACTCAACCGAATAAATTAAAATATTTTGAATAGTTTTAATAATTTTTTCGTATATATTTTTTTAAGAAATTAAAAATAATATTATAAAATTAATTTAATTTAAATTTAATTAAAATTAGTTGGTATTGTAAATAAATCATATATTTAATATATAACTATCATATTTATTAATAAAATTAATTTATAAATAAATTTCATATTGATTTTCCTCTAAAAAATACCTATATTTAAAATTAAACATTCTAATATATTGCATCATCCATTTTTATTTATCTATCTATTTTTTTTTTATCAAAATATAAACTTATTTAATATATGAATTAAACTAGGTGATTAATAGGTTCGATTTAATAATTTTATAGCCTTTTTTTCTTTAAAATTTTAATTTGTATATTAATTTTTGATAAATTAAGTTCGAAACCATATTGGAACCATATCGAAATTGAGATTGAGATCAAAATTATCCCATAATCGACAATTCTTAAACTGGCATGAAATAATCTTTTAAAATTTCGATTTAGGTTCACATATTTTTGGAATCAAAATTAGCAGTTTTTTAACGGGAATCAACGATTTCAAAAATGTGGTCATGCCTTGAATTCTTCAATTACTCTGCCAATTCATGCGGGTAGAGATCGATTTTAATATAATAGGATAAAAGAATTATATTAGATTGAAAATAATATCAGTTTCTTATTAATTCAATTCGACTTATTGTTCTAGTTCAATTCTCACAACTATGATTAAAATTCAAATTTTGAAATCAAACCATAAATTAAAAAAAAAAAAATTATGCCTTGAACCATATTAGAAATAAACCAATATATGAACTGATTTTTTATTTAAAAAAAATATTAAAATTTTTAAAAACTTGATTCTCTGAACCCGTAATTTTTTCATTTATTGTGAGCCGCAGTCCGATCCTTTATCGGGTCTAATCAGAAACATAAACTTACTATAGCACACGATTAACGACAAAGAATAATAATTAAAGAGCATAATTAAATACAATAAAAATTTAAAAATTTATTTGTAGACAGACTCAAGATTCAGGTCAAGATGGGCCTAAATTAAGTAAAAAAAAAAAAAAGACAATTTTGATCCAGTACACTTTATGTGTCAGATCTAGAAGAGTTGGGCCAAGTTAGGGCTAAAATTTTTTGGGTATTTTTGAGTAGGTCCATTGGAGTTTGACATAAACAACTACACTGGGGGTTTGCCAACATTGAAGTACTACCAATATGCATGGACAAAGGTACCATACTTCATAATCAAGTCTTTTTCATTAATTCTTCCCTTAATTAATTTTTTCCCTTAAACAAATTTAATTGATCCATAGTTATTATAATTTTTTCAGGCAGCCAGTATTATATTTTTAGATGCACCAGTTGGCACAGGTTTCTCTTATGCTAGAACTCCAGAAGGATGGCCTACTTCAGACTCAAAATCAGCAGAGCAATCCTATCAATTCCTAAGGAAGGTTAGACAAATTCAAAAATAGATTGAAAAAAAATTAATCAATTAAAATATATATATATATATAACAAATAAATTTCCCGATCCACAACCTTAAGCTTGTTAATTTCATCCTTCAGTTTAATAATTAATTTAATTTATTGAATTTTGGGCTATAGAAAATTTGTTAATAATCATATGAAGTTCCTAAATCCTATTGCAGTGGTTGCTAGAACACCCACAATTTTTGCTGGTTCAGCTTTTTATTGGTGGTGATTCCTACTCAGGCATTACTGTTCCATTGGTCACTCAGAAAGTGGTAGAGGGTAATATATAGTATTCTTTTTTTTTTTTTCTTGAAATTTGATAAATTCAGAGCAATTTCTTAAATGCCAAGCTTAATTGTTCTGTGCTAATTGATTAAATTGCAGGTAATGATGCAAAGGTTTTTCCATACATGAATCTCAAAGTACATAACCTATTTGAATTTACATGTTTTTCTTTTTTCTTGGATATAAGGGAAACAATATGAAATTTATAACAATAATGTTCTTTGATTAATGATTTAAGGGATATTTGCTTGGAAGCCCCCATACAGATTCAGTTATAGACGAAAATTCAAAAATAATATTTGCACACAGAATGGCCCTAATTTCAAATAATATCTATAAGGTAATCTAATTTCTCCTCTACAATCTATGCAATATGATACTTGGTTTGGAAAATGTTCATTTGCTACAAGTTTTTTAATTCCAGGTTTGACTTAGAAATTAAATTTCACAGTTAACTTAGAAATTTATATATGTTAGAAAATTAATATAATCTAATTAATTTTAAAATTAAAGTTAAATTGAGTTGAATTTATCCACATTAATATTACATAGTTGCTTGATTGTTAGAATTGGATCTGAATAATTAGACATTAAAAAAATTTAAAATTAATGAGCTGCATTTGATTCAGGAGTAATGAGTCGTATTTAGAATTAAAAGTTTTCAAGTCTGACTTGAAATCAAACTTACGAAAAAAATTAAAAAAAAAAATTACACAAATTTACGATAATTTTTTTCTATTTTGTTAAATTATCCGGCATCTGACTAATCTAAATTCTAGCAACTGCAAACTAATCTAAATTCTAACAATGAAAGTTGCTGCATTTATAGGAATTTAAACTCGAGACCATTGTCTAAGTGGCCAAAATATCTATCATTCAGATCAACCGCAAACTTAGAACAATTTTGATGTTAGTGATATCTATTTGGCATGGTTTATTCTTTTGCAGAAACTTAAAAAGACTTGCAATGAGACGTATGTGAATGTAGATCCGTCTAATACAGCATGTATAACTGCCCTTTCAGCTTATGAAACGGTAAATACTATTATTATCATTATTTTCTGTTGCTCTTTCAATTCTGTATTGATTTTTCTTCGGTTGGTTATAAATCTCACAAAATTTCTAAATTTGCAGTGTGTTCAAGATTTATTTACCAATAATATCTTGGAACCTAACTGCCTCTTCGCATCCCGGAAAGCAAATCGAAGATCTTTGAAAGAAAATTCCACAAATTTCATCCTTTCACCACCAAAAATTCCTGAATTATGGTGTCGAGTAATTAAATTGCCTTTCTTTATACTGCACTTTCTTAGTTTCTTGCGTACTTTTCTACACGTAAAAGTAGGGATAAATTATGCTAATGTTCACAAAAATTTTGCATTGAATTTGATTATGTGATCAAAAGACTTGTTTACAATATATATATATATATATATATATATATGTATATATATATATACTTATCTAATATGAAAAGAACACATTAAGTAAAAAAAGGATATTGATATATTTTTTCATTGAAAAAATAAAAAAGATAAAAAAATTATATTAACTAAAGCATCTCATTATTCATAAGTTGAGTGTACAAGCTAAATATCTATATTTAGTAATGATAAATATTTTCCATGATTAAATTATAAGTGGTTTTTAGTATTAATTTTTATCGATGAGATTCGAATCATATCGTTCAATCTTAAAATTTTAATTTATTAATATTTTATTAATAAACAATATTATCACCTGATTTTATGAATCTATATGATGTGAAACTCCGTTTATTAAAATCAATTCTTACAACTAGCACAGTGCATCCTAACTGGTATAAATATAGGACTCGTCTTTTATAAATTCATATAGGTCTCATATTTGTGAGTGCATAGTGCATTATTTCTTAAATTTTATTTTATTGTGTAAATTTCAGTGGTTATTAGTATAATTTACCTGTAAAAGTATTAATAACTACATATACTTTTTTTATTATTATGTTTCTTCTTTTTGCAGAATTTTAATTATGTGATGGCCTATATATGGGCAAATAATCCTGAAGTCCAGGATGCCTTAAACATTCGAAAGGTTCGATAATTCTCAGAATCTGATAGTGTTTATGATTTTTCAAGTTTGAAGTAATGTTGCTGAAATGTTAATCCTGATGGTATAACAGGGAAGTGTGTCATACTGGTCAAGATGCAATCAGACATTATCATACACAAAAGATATTCCGAGTGTTGTTTATGTTCATCGCTATCTTATTACCAGAAACCTGGTTCTTCTGGTAGAAAGGTAATCAACAAAAAAATTTCCATCATCTGGTAGAAAGGTAATGAACAAAAAATTTCCATCATCTGACTTCAGTCTAAAATTAGAGATGATAATTTTTTACTCGAACCATAAACTTGATTTGAATTCATTACTGTAATTCAATCAACAATTGCTACTGTAATGAACCTTTAGTTCATTTGTATAGGAATCGAACCCGTAGCTAAAAAGTCTCACATTCGACTTCTAGAGTTAAATTTAGAATTAATTATTATTTTTTTTCTTTATAAAATAATCTAATACTCTAATTTCTTTTAATTTTTTCAAAATACATTAACTTTTCTTAATCTAGCGAATGTCACAGTATACTATTATATCATTTTATCCAATTTCTGTCTATTATACCATTAGCCAATGCTGAAATAATCAATAAAAATAATAAAAAAATAAAATATTCTTATTTTTATTTTAGTTAATTAAATTCTATTTTTGTTTTAAAAAATATTTTTTAGTGTTAAAAATTAATTTTTATATTTTTTGATAAATTTGAAAATAAAAATATTTATTAAAAACTATTTTTTATTTGTTATTTGTTATTTTAAAAAAATAATTTAAGAAGAAATTAAATTATTTCTTCTTAAATTTTTTAAACAAATCAAAAATTCATTATCATATTTTTGACAAATTTGAAAATAAAAAATAAATAAATTTTTTTTAAAAAAATAAAATAAAAAATATTTTTTATTTGTTATTTATGAAAATAAAATTATAAATATAAAAAATAGTTTTTAAAATAAAATAGAATTTAATTAATTAAAAATAAAGAATAAAAATATTTCTAATTTTTCAATTCTTATTGATCATTTTAACGATGATTAATGATAAAATGGACGAAAATTAGATGTACGGATCTTATAGTATATCATTACATTCGTCAAAAAAGAGTTAATATATTTTGAAAAGATTATGGAGTTAATATATTAGGTCATTTTATAAGGGGAAATCGTAATTAACTCTTAAATATATAAAAAATAAAATAAAATAAGAAAATTGTTTTTGAAAATTTTTATGTTTCCAAAAAAAAAGATTTAATATTATAAAAGATCCAACCCAAACTGAATCTTTCAAAGCATCAACTTGATGCCTAACTAAATTAGACCGTTATCTAGAATGATCCAATTTTCGAAGTAGTCCAACCCAATGCGCTCATTCCCCACCTAATCAAATGCAATTATAGGCTGAACTTATAATTTAAGTGAATAGTATGAGCTAAACCACAAGGCATTAGTTTATAATTTGTAGTATAAGACTCAAAATCACTCTGTTTTAGCAAGCACAATTCCATTAGTAGTTGGGCTCCGGCCCATATATTTCCCAAACTTTTCTCATATTTTTTCTGTGTTAGTTGCTAATTGTTATTGATTTCTCTTTCTACAGTGGTGATAAGGACATGGTTGTTCCCTTTGTTGGAACTGAGAAATGGATAAAGTCTCTTAATATGACGATTGATGATAATTGGCGACCATGGTTTGTCGATGGTCAAGTTGCAGGGTATGTATCACTTCTAAATTTTGTCAATGTTTATTTTAGTAAATTTTAGTTAAATTTAAATTCAAACCGACATCTTTTTATCTCAGTGATAATTTCAATTACCACCAAATCAAAAATTTATTTGTAAAATTTTGTCAATTTTGATAAATGAATAATTGAAAGAGGAATGGTACTTTAGTTGTGACAATAGCATCTTCCTGATTGAAAATCACTAACTTGTGCTCTTGATCAATGTAGGTACACAATCAAATATTATACTTCGGAATATGGATTTTTTTTGACGTTTGCCACTGTCAAGGCAAGAAAATTTATTATCTTTCTATTTTTTTTTAACAACTTAATTTGATCTGCAATTATATATAGAGAGAGAAGTAATATGAATTGTTATTATGTATTGTATAGGGCGGGGGTCACACTGCACCAGAGTACTATCGAAGAGAATGCTATGAGATGTTTCAAAGGTGGATTCATTATTATCCTCTCTAGATGAGAAGTTTGACACAGTAATTAATTATAAATTGCTGCTCTTATTATTATTATTATTATTATTCTCTTCTTGTATCTGAAATATATGTGCCTATTGAACACAAAAAATTCCATGCAAGAAAAATTGTCTCAGAAAATTAATCATGCAATCAATAACAATGCCTCATGATTAAATCTAATTATTTATAGAATATATTTATTTTATATTTTGATTTGGATCCACTTTGGTCAATGTAACAAAATTATAACTATTTTGTTAATTAATTTATACAAATGTAATAAGCGGTGGAAGTGAGCATTCACTCAATTCGGTTTAAATTAAATATTATTTTATAAAAATTAAATTAATTGAATTTAAATTTTAAAAAAATTGAACTGAATTGATTTATATAATTAATCGAACTAAATCAAACTGATATTTTACAAGACTAATCAAATAAAATTAATATATTTCAGTTTAATTTATTTATTTTTTGATTTGGATCCACTTTGGTCAATGTAACAAAATTATAACTAATTTGTTAGTTAATTTATACAAATGTAATAAGCGGTAAAAGTGAGCATTCAGTCGGTTCGGCTCAAATCAAATATTATTTTATAAAAATTAAATTAATTGAATTTAAATTTTAAAAACTTGAACTAAATTGATTTATATAATTAATCAAATTGATTCAAACTGATATTTTATAAGACTAATCGAACAAAATTAACATATTTCAGTTTAATTTATTCTATTTATTTATTTATTTTAATAAAATATATTTTTTAAAATTTATATATATAAATATTTATATAATATATATAATTTAGTTGGTTAAATTAATTTAAATTTTTAATATAAATCAAATCAAATCGAATAGACTAAAATTTATATTAAATTAAATTTTAAAACTAATCGAATTAAATAAATCAAATTAAATTAAATTCTATTTAATTTTCAATTTTATCGGTTGTTCTCACTCCTAACAAGCGGCACCTATACAGAAAGCTCAAGGTGCTAGCTTGATCAGTAGTTTAAAAGTAGGAGAAAATCTGACATCAATTTATTGAGATGAGATGAGAAAAGTAACTCGTTTATACTTTTTACATATATAGTCTAACAGGTTATTACTAGTATAATTGGGGGTAATTACTTTGACTTATGGTTGAATCCTAAAATAATAAATCAAATATGGGCAATAAAATTTTAATCAGGTTATTACAAAAATATATATTTATTATATATATATATATATTATTTCTCTACCATCATTCACCTCTCTTTTTTCACCATCTTTATAATAGTCCGGTCTAAACCTGGCTTCAATTCATTCAACAACTTCATATGGATCAATAAACTATGGACTTGCTTTCCAGGCTTTCCAAATCGCAACACTTCCTTCTATGGAAAAATTTTAAGAATACTTTGTCACCAACACTATACTCAATATCCTTCATCTTCAAATCAGTATAGCTTTTATACATCTTGAGCTGCTTTCAATTTGCTTTTGATTACTTAAATCTTTTTTATAGTCAATTATATAATTTTTAGACTCATTAACTTCCTTTCCCCTGCTTCATCCCAACACACCAGAGTTCTACACTTTCTTCCATAAGTGTTTTATAAGGAGCCATGTCTAGGCTAGTATGATAATTATTATTATAAACAAACTCCATAAGAGGTAAAATTTATCCCAACTTCCACTAAACTCTATCGCACATGCTTCACATATTCTCGAACTGATAATCTACCTTGCCTTAAGTTGAAGATGCTTATCTTGTATGTACTTCTCTGTCATATACTCTTCCCAAAATCCAACCAAGAAAGTATCCCAAGTCATATTATCACCATGTTTCAGCTTCATCCTCTCTAACCAATCATCTGTTTTACTATCCAAAAGACCACGGGCTATACCACCCTTTTCTGCATCGGTGCATTGAAGAATATAGTAAAGATCTTCTTCATCTTCCTTAACCACTCATCTGCTTTTTCAGGATTTAAGGAACCTTTAAAAGTAATGGTCCCTACTTTCTTAGCTCTAGTGATAAGATTCCATATTTTCCTGTGATGATCTCTCCCTGCAACTAACTGGGCCAAAAAAGTACCCAGTCTTGAATCAACTATATAAGGAGCTGGTGGAATTGCCTGTGGTGCTAGAGGAGGAATTAGAGGTACAAGAGCAACAGGAGATGAAGGTGGAGCAGTCGAATATGCTGTAGAAGCAACATCATGTGGAACGAAATCATTTGGTTCCTCCCCTCTCATAGGTATATCATGAACTTCCACCCCTTTTTGGAGGTGATGAAATTGGAATAGACCTACGAGGTCAACCATCATCTGATAATATGATAAATCTATTCCTATAGCCACGATTCCTACCACGGTCTTTGCCATCTCTGATCTGGTGTGGTATCATCCTAAAAAGAAGATTAAGAGGAGAATGTAATACCCATATTTTTGAAATATTTTTAAAAATTATATTTTATATTATAAATAATAATTATTTTGTGAACATTTAATTAAAGTTATGAATATAAAAGAATTTTTGGGTTTATTATATTTTAAAGAAATAAATATTTGAAGGTAAAAGGGAAATATATTTTTCAAAAAAAAAATAATCTTTAATTTTAATTAATATTATATTATTATGTGTTATTTAATAATTTAATTTTATACTCAGCTATTTAATTAAATAAATGGTTTTAATTATTATTATTGTCATTTTAAGAATTTTTGAAAATTAAATTTATATTTAAGTAATTTTTATTAAATTAGAAAAA
>CANXYC010705404.1:0-17983 GCA_948193065.1 Aleurites moluccanus
TATATATATATATATATATATATATATATATATATATATATAATTTCGATTTAGTTTAATTTGAAACTGATAAAAAATATTCAAATCATAAATCAAATCTTTAATTTATTTTATTTTTAAAATAAAAATCAAACTAAATAATTATAAAATCATCAATTTCAATTTAATTTGATCCATTTAATTCAGTTTGATAAATTTATTCAGTTTGACTTTCACTCCAAGTTATGTTATTGTTGCATCTCATTAATATAAAATAAAAAAAATTTCACCTTAATTGTCACAGAGTTAAGGGATCTTGATTTTCCTGGATTCTATGAAGCTGTTATGACAAAATTGGAGTATCTCCTTTTGAGCAACTCCTTCATCGCCTTCACCCACCTGTAAATGCTATAATTGGTGAAATTGAAGTACGGTGGATCATCGGAGGAATATTCCGGTGGCTGCTTTTGGACTTCGTTAATAACATTCTTTTCCATGCTCTATAATTTTTTTTTTTCTCTAGCACAAAATCAGAATTCGCGCCGCCGATTGATTTGTTAGGTATTGTAATTATTTTAATTGCAACTTGCTTCCTTCTTACTAAAATTATTTTCAGTATTTTCCATTAAATCATAATCACTTAAAAATCTATTATTTATCCTGCAATTCTCCACCGTTTGAAGGGAGTACTAATCTGTGAATTGGAATAGACTCAATTTCTTGTATCTTTTCTTTTTTAAACGTAAAACGGTGTCGTTTAAATCCATTTTTTCTGAAGGAAATGAAAATTTGGAAGATGGAATTTTGTGACTGAGTTGAATTTTTCCTGGAATCGAAAGAAGATAATGAAGAAGATTCTTCAATCTTGATTTGAATAGGGTTTGGGATTTATGATCATTATTATTATCAGAAGCAATGAGAAACTGAATGTGAGAATTTGGAAGAATTTCACAAATTCAACATCACAATCATCTGGAAGAAATTGGCCATTGAAAATTATGGCCTGGTTGAAATGGGAATTCCTGTATTTTTGTATATTTTCTTTGATCCGTAAGACGGTGTCAAAGAAACCAGCTTCAATAGAGAATGATCAACCAGGGCCCAGCGTCATTCGGATAAAAAAAAAAAACTTATTAATTTAAAAAAAAAAAATTATTTAATTCATTTAAATGTAATTTTTTATACACAATTAATTTCCGTTCCAATCAAAATTAATTAAAAATATTATTAGTTTATAAAAAAAATATTTATTTAATTCATTGAAGTCTAATTTTATAAATAATATTAATTTTCAATCCATCCAATATTAATTTTTTGAATTTATTCCTGTGATTAATATTATGTTGTAATGCATTGAGCATATACATTAGGGTAATATTTAAATTTTTTCAAAAAAATCACTATACTAATTAACTAAATTATCATAGAATTCAAATAACTTACTCTGGACGACATGACCATAAAAATCGAATAGTCTGTGCCTAACACCAGTGAAACCTTCAAACCAAACCGATCAAAGTGACTTTTAGCTTTAGAGTGCTTCGGAGCTTCTTAATTCCAATGCGATTATTATTATTATTATTATTATTATTATTTGTTTATGAAGATTTTCTTTAATGAAGACTTGGCTATATATGTATTAACTTTGACTTCAAAAATTTAATGGTAACGTTCATGAAATTTGTAATTTCAATATAAATTTTTAATTTTGACAAATCATATAATATTTTTCTAATTTTTCTAATTTTATCATAATTAATATTTCGACTAATTTTTAGTGGCTTGATCTTATATGATTATTTTTTTAATATTATTATAGTAACGTCAAATAAAATATAAAATAAAAAATAATTAATTGTCAAAAAATTTTAAACTTTCAAGAATTTACAATTTTTACATTAATTTTTAATTTTGATAAATTAAATATTAATTTATTAATTTTTGTAATTTTATCACTGATCAATTTTTATGTTAATTTTTTGGTCCCCTAATTTGAAATATTATTATTTTTAATAATATTATAATCACATTAGTTAAAAATATAAAAAGAAAAAGAAAACAATAAAAGTTGAAGGATGGAAACGGAGTCGTTCATCTTGAACAAATTTAAAATCAAAATCAACACTCTCAAATTCTAAGGTTTTTTTTTTAATGATAGATTTTACTTTTTGTTCCAAGTTTTTAACTCAAAAAAAAAAAAAAAACAAATGAATTGAAAAGTGGATTTTTTATTGCTTGATTGTTTCTCTTCTGTTTTTTTTTTTTTTTTGGATCGTTTTTAATTTTTGATCTGAGGTTGAATTTATTGTAATTGATTTGACAAGATAATGGTTTGATTAACTTTTTTTTTTTCTCTCAATTTTATAATTTATAATATTATTAAAAAATTATCATGCAAAATCAAATCATCCAAAAATTAGCATAAAAACTAACCGATAATAAGATAATAAAATTATAAAAATATGATAGATTAATCACGACTTGTTAAAATTAAAAATTCATACGAAAATTTAAGAATTTATTTGCAATTAATTTTTTTTAATATTTTATCTAACATGGTGATAATAATATTAAAAAATTATCATATAAAATGAAGTGAAATTTGATAGGTGATAAAATTATAAAAATTTGAAAGAATGAGATTTATTTTGCTAAAAACTAACAGTTTATATATGCTGAAATTATAAATTTTGTGAAAGTTTATTTATTTTTTTGCAATTAACCATTGAAATTTATTATGGATTTATATTCTCAAAGTAAATGCTACATAGTTTTATTTTTTTGTCCATCTTAAATTATAATCCACTTTTCTTTTTTTGGATGTTAATTTAGTAGGTAATTATCAAATATGTTATTTATTAATTTACATCAATAACATCACATATATAATTGTATTTTTACTTTTTTTATATTGTAATTACAAATTTGATAGAATAATCTTTTAATATTTTCATATAAAAGTATTATGTTAAATAAAATTAAGGTAAATGATTTAATTATTGTAAATATTAAAAAATAAAAAATATTGAGAAGTGTATAATAGAAGTATTTTAGGCAAGGATATTTTAGGAAGAAAGTGATAAAATTAATATAATAAATTAAAAATAACTAAATTTTTTAATTTACGCATAAAATAAAATAAGACTATATTTTTGGGACGAATGTTGTATTTTTAAAATAGAATTCCAATGCAATAAACTAGTGAAAAAGGAAAAAAATATATACTAACTCTATCTAACAATAAATGTCTTAATTTCTTTTTTAATATATCTTAATTTAATTATTTTATTTTTTAATTCAACTTATATTTTATTTTAGTATTAGAATAATACATTTATTAAAAAATATGTTAGAAATAAAAATAATAATTAAGAGATATAAAATGTGAAAAAATTAGAAAAATGAAGGGTGATAAAAGTAATAAATGAGTTATAAAGGTTAAAATAGAATTATTTTTTTCTTAATAATTGAAGATGAACTTATATTAATACCTCTTCATTTTAACATGAGAATTCTCACCGCCGATGAACCTTTCTGGGAAAATAAATAGTCGTTGGGCTGAGCTCAAGTGGAATACCTGATTAGGATTAAAATTGGAGACCTCTTTATAATATTTAAGTTATTATGAAAAATAAAGAAAATAAAAATAAGAATAAGAATAATAATAAGAATATAGAAGAGGGAGTTTTCTATTGTCTTCTTGATGTATATTACAAAGTAATATGAACTCCTATTTATAGGGTTCATCTTCATCATATGTTACAATATATAAACCTATCATAAATTACAACATAAATAGTGCAATAAAATTAAATTTAAATATAAAAATTTATGAGTAGTGAGATAAATGAATGTACATCCACATTTATCTATATATTTATAACACTCCCCCTTGGATGTCCATCTTTATAAAGAATATGTCTCATTAAAACTTTACTAGAAAAAATCCAAGGAAAAAAAAACTAATGAAGGAAAAAGAGTACAATATTGTCGTATTACAAATAGTACACTGTCTCATTAAAAACCTTATTAGAAAAACTCAATGGGACAAAACCTTTGGTTAAGGAAAAAATAGTACAGTGCTTAACTCCCCCTATTTGCAATATCACTGAAAATTTTTAAGGCGTCACATTTGAATACTGTTAACTATTTTCTTGAATGTTACAGCAGGTAATACCTTAGTGAACAAATTTGTTAGATTGTCACTTGAACGAATTTATTGAACACCAATTTCACTATTGTTTTGTAATATATTAATGCGCCTATTGCATAAGATATGGTATTTCAGGAAAAAAAATTTCTTCATATTTTCTCTAACTGAAAAGAGTTCTTATTCACATTAAGTGACCGAATAACTATTGAACTATTCAATGAATGTGCCTTGTATATAAAATTATAAATGAACTTTTTGTGTATAAGTTAATTGATAAATACAAATTTCTTTTGCCAAATGTTCAATTTGTAATCGAGACATAATTTTATTTTTTTAAAATAATTCATCTCAAATTCTTTTTTCAAATAATATGTTACTTTTAGAAATTTTTCAGGAATTCCAATAATATTCAAATCATCAATATATATAATAATTATAGTAAATTCATATACAAATTTCTCTATAGTATTGCTTTTGTATTATATTTTGAACAAGTACTCACTAAAGTGATTTTATCATATGAACCCAAATTGTTTTAATTCATACAAAGATTTTTATAATTTAATTGAATAAATTTATCGAGAACTTAAATTATATTTTTCTAACATTTTAAATTCTTCAGCGATTTTCATATAAATATCATTATCAATTGAGTCATATAAGTAAGTTATGATTACATTCATAAGGTGCATATCAAGTCTTTCATGCACTGCTATATTAATAAAATATTAAAATATTATTGCATCCACCATAGAATAATATATATTTTCATAATTGATTTCATGTTTTTTGTTAAAACCCTTATGCAACAAGTCTTGCTTTGTATTTTATAATTTTATTTTTCTCAATTTTTTTTCGTACAAAAATATATTTGTATATAACAGTTTTACATATTCTGGTGTTTGGACTACTAGTCCGAAAATCTTACACTTTTCAAGAGAATCAAATTTTGTTTGTATTGCATCTTTCCATTTTGGCCAATTAATTCTATTTCAACATTATTGAATAGATTGTGATTCAATATTATCATTTTCATTCATAAAAATATGTTACACTATATGCAAAATAGTAGCCAATAACTATTTCATTTCGATTTTATTTTTTTTTATAACTAATATAATTTATCAATATCTCTTTATTTTTACTAATTTCAGGTACATATACTTTTTCAGGAAGTGTATCTATATTAGTATTTGCATTTTCAATAAAATTATTTTTATTATTTATTTTTTTTCTCTTTCAAGGATTTTTTATTCTTATAACTAATAGCCTTCCACGCTTCAAGCGTATTTGAGATTTATTAATATTTTGAGATTTATTAATATTAATAAATTATTTTTCTGGGACGACAATACAAATTAAAACATTAACGGCTGTTATATGAGATTTTGTTATTCATTTTAAATCAGCAATTGCATTCGGCAATTGATTTGCTAATTTTTTCAGATAAATTAATCTATGAATTTCTTGTTCATATTGTTTTGTATTTCTCAACTTTTATTATCTCCTCCTGATACTAAGAATATCACTTCATCCAATGACAATCTGCAAATCGAGCAGTAAATACATCTCTCATTAATGACTCAAAATATTTAATTATTGAGGGAAATTTATATCTAACTTATATTTCTAACATATTTTGAGTACTCATCTTAGTGTGTTGTGGTGGAATAATTAAGATATATACCGCACATTCAAAAATTCTTAAATGAAAAATATATAGCTTTTGATCAAAAGTCAATTGATTAATTTGAAAAATCTTCTAGTTTTTCAATGGATTCAACGTGAATTTTTAATATTTTTTCCATTATTTTAAAACCAAGATGACCTAACTTATCATTCCAAATAATAAAAATATTTGGATATATAAACTTCTGGTTTACTATAAAATTCTCTTTAATTCCACTAATTTTTGTATAATACAAATTAGAAAAAAATAACAGAAAATTTTTCACTATATTTTTCTACCCGAAATAATGCTTGTAATATGAAAGTATTTTTAATTCCTCTCATTTTCTGTCTCAATATGATATTCGTTACTGCGAATATTTTTAAAACTTAACAAATTTTTATGAGATTTTAGAGAAAATAATGCATTATATATAATAAGTGTTGTTCCTCTTAGTAATAATATATTGGCTCTTCTGGAACTTTCAATTATTTTTTGTTTTACCAGAAATAATTGCCTCACTCATTTTCAAATAAGAAAAATATCTGATATTTTTAAAATTGTACGAGCTATCGTACTATTCACAATATATATATATATCAAAATCAATTCCCCCTTTCAATATTTTCAAAAAAATTATCTGTCACATCAATGTGAGTAATATCTATATGATCATAATTAAGGTCATCATTGTTAGAGATAAAATTTATCTTCACAATTTTTCTCTCTTTTTGCGATGCTTGATAAATATCAATAAAATATTTTATCATACGACAAATATGTAACCAATTTTCCTCATACCATATCAATAATATTTACTTTAAAAATTTTGTTCACCTTTTCTATTCTTATTTATGTATAATTTTATCCCATTTTTGGTGGTTATAAATATTTTTATGATATTTCTTTATTCTTATGAAAAAAATAATTATTATATGTTTACCTTTAAATTACCATATTTACTTCAAGGAATGAGATAAAATTACTAGAATATATTTCATAAATTTTTCATTAACAACTTATTATTTTATTTAGTTAAGTATGACTACATTCACTTCAGGGAATGAGATTAAACCAAAAGACATGAAATTAATTCATAATATTTTTACAATTTTTTTTATCGATATTGCTACTATAGGAGCATATTCGATATATGTAAAATATTAACATATCATTATTTGTAAATATTCTCCACACATTAATAGTTAATTTTAATAAAAAATCAACATATTTAAAATAAAAGAATAACTTAGCAATATTAAAATAAATAAATTTACTATTATTATCAATATATTATTAAATTAAAAAAAATTATAATAATTGTTCTATTTTTTTTTCCACTTATACTTTTATAAGATAACAAATATAAATCATTTTCTTTTATTTCAAATTATATTTTAATAAGTATAAAATATTATAATTTATACAAAAATAAATATCAAAATTAGAGTATAAATTTTTTATATTAGATATAAATTGAAAAATAAAATAATAATAAATAAAAATGAAATTTACTTACTCAAATACTTGAATTGAAATGTCACCAAGAAAAAGAATTTCAAACTTCAAATACTTCAATTTTTTCGAGAGAAAGATTTTCAAATCCTTTGAACAAAAAAACTATCAAAAGTGTCATGTAGAGAATCGTGCTGATAATGTGTTATGAAAAATAAAAAAAACAATAATAAGAACAATAATAAGAATATAAAAGATGAAGTTTTTTATTATCTTCTTAGTGTATATTACAAAGTAATATGAATTCCTATTTATAGGGTTCATCTCCATCATATGTTACAATATATAAACCCATCATAAATTACAACATAAATTGTGCAATAAAATTAAACTTAAATATAAAAACTTAAGTAATGGGATATATGAATGAATATCCACATTTATCTATATATTTATAACATAAGTGAGTATTATTTTCGTCTTAAAGTTGTTATTTTCTTTTCACATATAGTATAAATATCTTTTTATATCTTTTATGATATAATAAATATATTTTTCATTTTTCATTAATTTATTACATTGGAGTTATATATTAAAAATAGTGGAGTAATATTTATTTGAAAATATAAAATCCACAATATGTTTCATATTTTATCATAATTTTTTCAAGTTAAAAGTTAAGTATTAATAAGAAAAATTGAGTAAAAAATAATGCTATTGATTAGGGGTGTCATTGGTTTGGTTTGATCATTTTAAAAAGTTATTATCAAATCAAATCAATATTTTTGATTTGAAAAATTCTTAAATCAAACCAAATCATCATTATAGTCAAACTATTGATTTTTGATTTAGTTTGATTTTATTTGAATATTTTTGGTTTGTCGGTTTCAAACTAAATAATTTTTTTTTTTTTTTTTATAAATAGTCATTATTTCATTATAAATTTAGGAAAAATACCAATAAAATATCGGTAATAAAAAATTAAAATCCCAAAACATGTCTATTTTATTAATTAACACATTTAAAATTTGTATTTTTTCTCAAGAATTAAACACTTTTTTATTTATCCTTAATTAATTTTCATGGATGGTCATTTTTTTTTAAATTATAAATTAATATTAGGTTAAACAAATATGTGATTGTATATAAAATAAAATCAAATATATTTAATTATAATAATAATAATATATATATAATTTCAGTTTGATTCTATTTAAAATCGAAAAAAATACTCAATTCGCAAATCAAACTAAACTTTCAGTTTATTTTATTTTTCATACCAAACCAAATTAAATAAATTGTAAAACTATCGATTTAGGTTTAATTTGACTTCCACCCCATATTATTGATAAAAAATTGGGTAAAGAAGAAAAATTGAGTAAAAAATAATCTTATTACCAATTCGAATCAATCTAATTCAATTCAAATAAAAAATTATATTTTATATTGTTTCATGGTTTGTTACGGTTTTAAAATTTTTATAAAAGAAAAATTACTATATAATTTTTAAAATTTAGCAAAATTAGTAATTACACCTTTCTCTTTTGAAAAACTAATTAGTTAGTTTTTATATTTGATTTCATGACTAATATTAATCATTCTATTAATTTTTTTATTAAAAAATTAAAAAATAATTAAAATAAAAAGAAGATAATTTTTTATTATATTAAAATATATTACAATACCTAAACTACCCTTAATCTACTCAAACCCATCCACCTTTTCTATTACTCACAAACTGGTCCTCATCACAGCCACCATTATCATCATCTCCAACCAAACAAGCATCATCTCCAGTCAAACTCATCCAACTCAGAAAACTGCCTACCAAAATCTGTCTACCATCAGTTGGAATCACCGCCTACCAATGCTGACAGATGAAGGAGACGACGCAAAAAAAGCACAAAGGAGTGTTTTGGGTCTGGGCATGGGGGATTTATGGTCTGTGAATTGAAGTGATAGTGTAAACATTTTCGAAGTGGTTGTGGTTACAAATTTCGAATTGATGGGTCATCGAGGCAGTCAAGAATAAAGAAATTTTAATTTTGTTAAATTTTTCAGATTGAGATATTTTAATTTTGTGAAAATCCTATCAACTAATTTAATTTCCCCATGAGAAAGACATTTTTTTTTCATATTTACTTTGATAAAATGAGATTGATGTTATATGTTCACCTATTCCGCACAAAATGGACCGTCTGATACTGCACATGCTACTTTTCGGTGAAGCACTTTGGTTAAAAAAAATGTCACAAGCACATGCATATATGAGATCTGCACGGGCGGTTTCTTATTCATTTATTGTTATTTTTATTTATTAATTGCATCACAAGCTTTCTACTAATTGAGGGAAAAAAAAAAAAAAATTGTTGTCGCACTTAAAGCATATATATGCATTATTTCATTATTACTCATCTAGAGTTAATTTCATTTAAATATGATCAGTGGTAGAAATGAGAAATTTAAGTGCAAATGAAGGGTATTTAATGGTAAAAAAAATAGTATGACTAATTTTAGTAATGAAATCAAATATTATGGACCAATTAGTTAGTTTCTCAAATAAAATAATACAGTGTTAATTTTACTAAACTCTAAGAACTAAATAGTTATTTATCATTTTATAAATGAAATTTTTAATTTAGTTTTGATTTAAAAAAAAATAAAAATACAATTAAACCAAACCAAATTGATAATATAATAAAATTATATTATTTTTTAAATAGGTTCTCTTATATTTTTAAAAATGTTTTTTAAAATGAGTTATTAAAATTCAATCTTTATTTTTTTTTATATTCTTAACCATTTATCTTTATATAGGTTATATAGGTTAAAATTATCATAAAAATTAATAATATTATTAAAATAAATATTAATTGAAACGTTGGATAGTTGATCTTTATTTTAAAAAATTAATATCATTAGTTATAAAGTTAAAGTGTCGTGTTGAAAATAAATATTTTCATGTGAGAGAATCCACCAATTATTTGAGTCGTTCTTCTATAATAGTTTGAGAGTTATTTTTTAAAATATTCTAATAATTTTTTAATTTATTATCAAATTTATATATTTATATATTGTAATATTTATTATCAAAATTTCTATTTGGATATATATATTTCAACGAGGAACATTTCTATGCTCCTACTCCTTGGAAACTTGTTACAACGACCCAGTCTTTTTTAGTTGACAAATATGAAAAATAAGTTGCTAAGAAATGTATCACCAATATTACTCTCTACTAATTAATTATTAGATTTTACTTACCATTTCACTACTTGTATAGAAATTAAAAGCAGTGTCTTGAAAATATTTCTTCTTCTTGCACTAACAAAATCAGGAGTTCTTGAAGATGGGTTTGTTCTTCTGTTCTTGTACTATATTGCTAAGCTTTACTCTTCTCTCCATTTTTAAAGGTGATTTTTTGCTTATTTTATTATTAATTTTGTGATTTAAGAATTTTATAATTAGTTGAAATTTTAAATTAAATTAATTTCTATCCATATATGATGTATATTTTTCAGGTGCTTCATCAGGTGCTATATTCACTCTTGTTAATGAATGCGATTACACAGTATGGCCTGGAATTTCTGGCAGTTCAATATTAGATACTACAGGCTTTGAACTTCCCAAGGGCAGCACTCGCTCTTTTCGAGCTCCTAAAGGTTGGTCCGGTAGTTTCTGGGGCCGAACCGGCTGCAATTTCGACAATTCTGGTAATGGCTCTTGCTCCACCGGCGACTGTGGATCCAGCCGACTCGAGTGCAACGGCAATTTTTCTACGCCGCCGGCTACCTTAGCTGAATTCGCACTCAACTCCAAAGATTCAAAAGACTTCTACGGCGTTAGCCTTGTCAAAGGCTTTAATTTGCCGATGGTAGTCGAACCAAATGGAGGCTTCGGCCAGTGCTCGTCAACGGGATGCGCGACGGATCTTAATAAGAAGTGCCCGGATGAACTTAGAGTTGAAGGCGGCGTAGGTTGCCGGACTGCTTGTGATGTGTTTGGGAATTCGTTGTTCTGTTGTGGCAAGGATACGACTTGTAAACCTTCCGTGTATTCAGAGATGTTTAAAAGAGAGTGTCCAGTTTCGTATATTCACCTCAATGATTATGAAAACAGTACTTTTACCTGTACTGATGCTAATTATATAATCACATTTTGCCCCAATTTACCCAGGTAAATATTTAATTCATGAGCATGTAAATCAATTTGCATCTTTTATCACATTTTGAGTCTAATTTTTTTTGTCTCGTACTATTTTTTTTTTTTTAATGTTTTGATAATTAATATATTTTTATAAATGATACAATGTATAAAGAAAAATATATAAAATAGAAAATATACAGAAAATCCGGATTGCATGTAGATGTATAAAATTTCTATAATTTCCATTTCACAACTTTTAGATGAATTCTTTCATTATTTCCATTATTTATTGTGATCTTGTTTTCTGTGTTGTTGTTTAAAGCAATCTTGATTGGTACACTTCCTGTACTACTCAATTCGTCTGTGGAACTCTCGTCGCCGGTTATCCTTTCTGGGGAAATAACCGGAAGCAAGGCTGTGGAATTCCTGAGTTGGAACTCAAATGTGAAAACGATATGCCAAAAATTGAAATCAACAGTATAGAATACCGTGTTTTGGAAATCGATGACAAGGATCAGACTCTGAGAATTGCAAGAGACGACTATACAGATGGAATTTGTCAAACTAAATTTATGAACACCACAATTGATCCTAAGCTTTTTGAGTATCCTTCTGGCTACAAGAATCTGACAATCATTTATGGTTGCCCTCTTTTAGGCTTGCCTTCACTATTCAATTGTTCCATCGCTGCGTCTCTGCCTGAAAACGGTTATGCTGTATGGGATGCCGTTGGCCCTGGGATGTGTAATCGTAGCGTTTCTGTGCCGGTTCTTGAAATGAATTGGGGAGATTTTAATTTATCTGGTTTGTTAGCAAGCTTGAAAGAAGGATTCAAGGTGAAAATGAAAGTAGATAACACATCATGTAGAGACTGCATCAAGTCTAATGGAGTTTGTGGGTATGATCTCAACTCTAATCAAACATCTTGCTACTGTCCTGACCAATCTGCAGGGTCAAAAACATGCAGTGTTCTTGCAAATCCAGGTATGTATATGTTCACACTTAATTATTGGTTGCTTTCTTATTTCTTTGCTTACATTTATTATGCTAATGTATTTTGGTCAGAATAGAACCTCACATTCACCACATTTTCATAGCACCTCTCTAGACTGCAGAACTAGACGAAATTAACTATGGATATGTAGGCTAGGCTTTAGTATAGGCCGCGGTCTCCCTTCAATGGTTAAACTAGTAGAAAGATGAAAATGTAAGGGGAAAAAGGTATTTGAAAATATAGAAACTAGAAACTGTTTCACATTTTATTAGTAAGAATTTGGAGTACATATTTGAATACTATATTTTTCTAGTCAAATACTCTACAAAGTCTCTATTTGGAAATATTTTTTATAATGTACTTCATTCATATATTGATGAAAATACACTGTAATTTGTCAGCGCATTCAGAAATTTTATTTTGTTATTTCAATGTATTTATGTTTCAACTAATGCTTCTGAATCTATAATTACTGCAGCAGGAAGCAACACAAATAAAGCAAATAAAGTAATTAAAATAGGTAGAATTATATTCTGATGTGCCAACAAATTAATTTGAAAATTTTAGCAACTTGTTAACGCAAAATTAAAATATGAGAGACCGTTTGTTTTCTTGCAGGACTTTCCACAGCAGCAGCAGCTGCTACTATTATTGGTATTTGTTTAGGATTCTGTTATTGTTTCATCAGAAGAAGGTTAATAAGAAATGATAAAGCTCTCACATTATGGCGGAATTATAATAAGAAAAAAGATAAAAAGGTAAAGACATTTATTACGGAGTATCATTCTCTCATGCCGAAGCAATATTCATATTCAGACATCAAGAAAATAACCAACTCATTCATTGATAAATTAGGCCAAGGGGGATATGGAGGTGTGTATAAAGGTAAGTTACCAGATGGTCGTCTTGTGGCGATAAAAATCCTAGATAAATCTGCAGGTGATGGAGAAGAATTTATCAATGAAGTAGCAACTATTAGTAGAACTTCCCATGTGAATATAGTTACTTTGTTGGGGTTTTGCTATGAAGGGGATACGAGAGCTTTGATATATGAATACATGCCCAATGGATCTCTAGATAAGTTTATAAATGATCAAGAATCTCACCAAAGCGCGGGTCAGCAATTAAATTGGAAAATACTATTTGAGATTGCAGTTGGAATTGCTAGAGGTCTGGAGTACTTGCATTGCGGTTGTAAAACCAGAATTGTGCATTTTGATATAAAGCCGCACAACATTCTTCTTGATGAAGATTTTAGTCCGAAAATATCTGATTTTGGTCTTGCAAAGCTATGCAAGGGAAAAGAAAGTAAGGTGTCAATGTTAGGTGTTAGAGGGACAACTGGATATATAGCTCCAGAAATATTCATTAGAAGTCTTGGAGGAGTTTCTTACAAGTCCGATGTGTACAGTTATGGAATGATGATTCTTGAAATGTTTGGAGGGAAAAACAATAGTTATGTTGGAGTTTCTCAAACTAGTGAAATGTATTTTCCAGATTGGATTTACAAGGATCTTGAATTCGGAACGATTTCTACACTTAATGGATCTATAACAGAAGAAGAAGAAGAAGAAGAAGAGATGGTAAGGAGGATGATGATAGTGGGGTTATGGTGCATTCAAACAAATCCATCAGATAGACCATCAATGACAAAGGCATTAGAGATGTTGGAAAGTAGCATTTTATCCTTAGAAATTCCACCAAAGCCTTCCCTATTTTCTACAAGTAAACATCAACCTCAAGAATACTACTCTTCAACAGCATCAACACAATGGTCACAAATGGATGAGGTTAAGGGTTTATCTATTGCTGAGGCTGAATTATAGTAAGAGTACACATTAAAATTGTAAATTGTTTCTTGATTTTTAATATGGATTGAATTTACTGCGACTATTCATTTCTTCAAGTTGAATTATTAGTGGCTTATTTGGTTTAATTGTGACTAAATTTTTTTTTTAAAAAAAGGCATATTTACATGATTTAATAGAAAATTTGTATTTTTTAGTAAAAAAAATATATGAACGAAGAAAGTAATACATCTATAGATTTATATAAATTTATGGCTGATTATGTAATTCTATTTTGGAAATACATAAGCCAATGACATATTTACATCATTCATGGATAAAATGTATTTTTCAGTGAAAAATTTCATGCATAAAATGATTATGTAACTTTTTATTGAAAAAAGTAATACATCTATAAATTCATGTAATTTCATGACATCAGTTATATAATTTTATTCTGAACAATTTTACCAAAGCCAATGACATATTTACATGATTCTTTATATAAATTGCATTTTTTAGTGAAAAATTATATGAACAAAAGGATTATATAACTTTTGATTGAAAAAAAAAATCCATTTATAGATTCACAAAATTATATTTTTGAATGAAAACTTACATTATTACATGAACAAAAGGATTATGTAATTTTTCATTGAAAAAGTAATCTAACTATATATTCAAGTAATTTCATGGCATTGATTATATAATTTTATTTTGAAAATTTTTATATAAGTTGATATAATTACATTACTCAACTAATAAATTGCATTTTCATTAAAAAATGACATAAATGAAAGAATTATGTAATTTTTATTAAAAAAAAAATAATGAATCAATATATTTATGCTATAGTGGCATAGAGATCTTGGAACGGCACCATAATAGCGGCATTGTAGAATCAATACCTTTGAACTTGTTTTCATTTAGATTAGGGGAGGATGGATCTGGGAAAACATAATTAAAAAAAATAAAAAAAAAGAAGGGAAAATTGGACTCAATTGTTAAGGACATAATTAAATTTTACCATACCTTTTTGTTTTTTGAGAATAGAATTTAATCCTGCTGATCATAGACTATTAATTTTGTATCCCCTGAATTGAATTCTTCAATATTTGGATTCTTCGATGTGTTCTTATTCTTTATTACAATTCCTTGGTGTTCAAGCAATAGCCCTGATTGGTATACTTCTTGTAGTACTCAGTTCGTCCGTGGAAATCTCACCGCCGGTTATCCTTTTTGGGGAAATAACCGGCCATACAGCTGTGGTATTTGTTGTTCCATTTTTTAAACCGACCAAACTTGAGTTTAAAAAAACCACAATTGATTCTGAGCTTTTTGAGTATGTTTCTGGTTACAAGAATCTTACAATAACATATGGTTGTCCTATAGGTGCTCTTTTATTTCCTGCACAATTCAATTGCTCCATAAATAGCTCTGACTCTCCAATTGGTTATGCGATATGGGATGCTATTGGTCCTTTGGCATGTTATCATAGCGTTTTTGTGCCGGTCTATGAAGCAAATTGGGGAAATGCAATGTTAGAGTGCAGAATTTAAGAAAAGAAAGGGAGCTTAAAGAACTATAAAAAAATGCTGCAGAAAAGAAGTTTCATAATACTTCAACCCTTTTAATACATGTTTTGAGTAAAAAAAAACTTACCTAATCTTAACTAATAAAGAAAACTTACCTAATCTTAACTAATAAAGCTAACTATTACATAATTCCAAACTTAGAATAAGCTCAGCTACAAAATGGTATTAACCAACAATATTCCTCTAATTAAGGAGTTGTACAAACGGATTGAAAAAACAAAACATAATCTGCTACAACTTTTCAGTCTTTACTCCTTTGACAGTTTGATATTTAACAGTTTGAGATGGCATTCTTTCTAACACTCCTCCTTGTAATTATGGCTTCTCACTTAAGCCTTCATCTTGGAGCATCAAGTAACATCAATTTTTCTTGGAGTATAATCTCCTCCTTGATTTAAAAACTCATCCTTTCAATATCAAGTTTCTTTCTTCTTCTTTTATTTTTTTTTATTTTTTTTTTTATTTTTTATCAAGAAGAACAATTACAAATCTTCCTTGTGCAGTTTTTGGACATATTAAGGTCCCTTCAAACATGTTTTTTCAGTTTTTGGATATGCAGGTCCTTGAATTTTTCTCAGTTTAAGGACATGAATTGGTTCCTCAAATTTTTCAGTTTTAAGGACATGAAAAAAAAAGTCCCCTCACGGTAGTTTTTAGACTTGCTTTGGTCCCTCAAACTTCCATCAGTTTAAAGACTTGAAGGTCTTCATTAAAATTTTCAGTTTTAAGACATGAAGATCTTCATCAGTTTAGAGACATGCTGGTTTTTAATTTACTAAGCTTGGCAATTCCAAGCTCTAGCCTCAAATATGTTGAATTTGCCATCTCCAAGTTTCAGGAAGCAAGCTGGCTCATTTCCAGCCTTAAGCATGGACATGATTATTCTTAATTTGTCCAGCCCTCCCTCCCCTTCTTTTTTTTTTTTTTTTTTCCTTCCCCTTCAGTTTCTTCAACACAGGTCTCTCAAGAATGAAACTCTGATACCGCTGTTAGAGTGGAGAATTTAAGAAAAGAAAGAGATCTTAAAGAGCTATACAAAAATGCAGCAGAAAAGAAAACAGAAAGCTTCTTTCTGTTTGTTTCATTATGTAATACCCATATTTTTAAAATATTTTAAAAATTATATTCTATATTATAAATAATAATTTTTTTTGAATATTTAATTAAAGTTATGAATATAAAAGAATTTTTGAAATTTATTATATTTTAAAGAAATAAATATTTGAAAATAAAAAGGAAAATATATTTTTCAAAAATTAATTTTAATTTAAGTAATTTATATTAAATTAGAAAAATATTATTTTTTAAGTTTTAGTATGTTAAAATGAAGTATATTTTACAAGAAATTTATTGACTATTTATTTATAATTTTTGGACTTAAAATGAATTTACTACAAATTTTCAAAAAAAAAAACAAATTTAAAAAAAAAAATTAAAATTAAAATTTTTACCAATCAAAGACTGCTACGTGGCGGCCTCGGATTGGCTACCAGCAGATTTTAATCTGCTGGAAGCGTGAGAAGCAGCAGAAGCAGCAGAAGAAGAAGAAGAAGAGGAGAAGGAGGTGGTCGGTGGTCCGACTTCCGGCGTCGATTCCGGCCAAACCGGAGGGAGGTGATCGACACCTCCCATACCACCGTGTAGCCTGCCATGAGGAGAGTTTATAGGCATTGGTCTTGCTCAATTCCGAACACCAGCTTTCTTTTGGAACCCATCTTGCCACCTGAAGTTCGCCGGAAAAGGAGAATGGAAAACGGAACCACCGGACCTTCAATGACGGATTCCGACCAATTCCGGTAGCCAATCCCGATTACTCTAATTTTGTTGAACTCCATTTTTCATAGGCTTTTCAATGGCACCAATTTTGCCCCGATTGGAGATCGAAGCTGGTACTGGAAAATATGGGACACGCGTAAATTTTCGATAAATTTTGAGTAAGTATGATTTAAATTGTTCTAAAATCAATTATTAATTATTTGGAGTATGATTGGAGACAAATTTGTGAAAATGGATGAATATTTATACTGGTATTGGAGAATTTAGGCAGTTAAAATTTAATAACTGTATTTTTATTAGATGCAAAAATTAAAGTAAATTTGCTATATTATTTTGGAGTTATTATAGAAATTATTTGGATGAGAATTATGGGAAAATATTGAGATTAGCGTTGATTTTAGAATTAAGATGAATTTATTACTATTGATA
>CANXYC010705536.1:0-63402 GCA_948193065.1 Aleurites moluccanus
TTATTTTTTTTTTATATATATATATATATATATATATATATATATATATATATATATATATATATATATATATATATATATATACACTTAATGTGGAATTCATTCCCAATATCTATGCTTCCTCATATATTTTATGTAAATTTTAGAAAACAATGTGGAATTCTGCTTTTGATTTCTTCATCTTCTTCTCTTTATGTGCTTTGATTTGTACCATGGAGAGATTGTTTGGAAGTTCAGGAACTTTATAGTCTTCTTCCACTGCTTCTCAAATATCCAAAGCATCCAAATACTATTCCATACGTATCAACTAAATTTGGTAGTTGTTTCCGTCGAACACCGATAAAGCTATTGACGAGAAACTGGTTTCGGCTTTTATGACGCTTCAAATTCACATGTAGATCCCTTAAGAAGATTGCTCTGATACCAGACTGTAGGAATAAAAAAATAGAACTTGAAGAGAGGAAAAGAATGATGGATTATCAGATGAATATGTAACAAAAACTGGAAGCTTGATTTTTATTATTTTAAGTGGCAACGACTTTTTGAACATGTCAGCCAATTGGTTTTCTGATTTACAATACACAATAACAATATCTCCTTCCTTCTGCACTTCTCTTAAAAAGAAAATTTTGATCTTGAAATGCTTGGTGTTACCATGAAAAACTGGATTTTAAGATATTGAAATTGCTACCAGGTTATCAACTAAAATTTCCATGCTATTGTATTTGCTTCAATTGCAAATCACTTAAAAATTTTCTTAATCAAATTACTTGATTGGTTGTTGTTGTTGCTGTTACAAACTCAGCTTCGGCAGTGGATTGAGCGACTATTTCTTGCTTTTTCTAACACCATGAAAAAGTTCCTGAACTAAGACTAAAACAATAACCAGAAGTGCTTTTCATATCATCCACGGAACCTCCTTAATCACTATCGGAAAATCCCAACAATTGAACTCTTGGCATCTCTTAAACTTCACTCCAAATTCGATTTTGCCTTTGATGTTCTTATTACTCCTTTTGCTTCTTTCAAATGAGTTTCAATAGCACAATGCATAAAATGAGATTGTAGACTTACAGAGAATATGATATCTGGTTTTGATGCTATGAGATACATTAAACAATTGATTAAGCTTCGAAAATATTCTTCTTCAACTCGATTAGCCTCGTCTTCTTTTTTCAGACTCTATTTTTGATTCATTGGAGTAGTCATTGCTTTGCAATCCTCTATGTGAAACTTCATAAGAATTTCCTTGACATACTTTTTTTAGAAGATGAAAATTTCATTTTCTAGCTGCTTAATCTCCATTCTCAGGAAGTATATCATTTCGAAGACCTGCATCATTTCTCTTTTGAACTCTTCAACAAGCTCGATATTTTCACTTATGATTAAGAGATCATCAATGTAAAGAGAGACTATAAGCAAATCATTTTCTTTTCGTTTCACATAAAGGATAGCCTCATACATACTTTTCTCGAATCCTAGGCTTGACAAATGCTCATCTATCTTGCTATACCAAGCTCTAGGTGCTTGTTTCAAGCCGCATAGTGCCTTTTTAAGCAAGTAGACCTTCTCCTCTTCACCTTGTTCCATGAATCCTTCGGGTTGTTTAACATTAATCTCCTCCTGCAAAATACTATTCAAAAATACAGACTTTACATCTAGTTGAAACATTTTCCAACCCTTTTGAGCTGCAATTGCTAGCAAAAGTCTAATAGTATCCAATCTTGCCACAGTTCTGAAGGTGTCTGAATAATCAACACCGAAAATTTGAGCATACCCCTTAACTACAAGTATGGCCTTATGCTTGTTGATATAGCCGTTTGCATTTAGCTTTGTTCTGAACACCCATTTCACTCCAATGATTTTTCTGTCTTTTTGTTTGTTAATGAGCTCCCAAGTTTTGTTTTTCTTGATCATTGATATCTCTTCTTCCATTGTCCTCTTCCATTTTAGATCCTTGATACCTTCCTCAAATCCAGCAGGTTTACAAATTGCAACATTACATCTTTGATAAATATTGGACAACAACCGTATTCTACGAAATGGTGGATTATCTGCTAGCTCTTCTTACCATTGTTCCATTATTTGGAAGGAAAGACTTGATTTTTGCTTGCTTTTGGATGCCTTTTAAGTCCCGCCTCTCTTCTTCCTTGAAGGAAACGTGAAGGAAACATCTCGACTGATAATCATTTTTATAGTTTGAATTTGATAAACTTTGTAGGCCTTGAAGGAGGAACTATAGCCCACAAAGATGTTGAGTCATGATTTCTTGTCAAGTTTATCACAATTGACCTATGGAACATGAGAGAAGCACAAGCAACCAAAAATTCTGAGAAATTTGAATGAAGGTTTATAGTCATACCACGCTTCAAATGGAGTTTGAAAAATTTGAATGAAGGTTTATAGCCATACCATACTTCAAATGGAGTTTGATCCTTCAATGCTTTGGTTGACAATCTATTCTGCAAAAAAATGGTTGTATTGGTTGCCTTAGCCCAAAAGCTTTTTGGCAAATCTTTGTCATAAAGCATACATCGTGTCATCTCCATTATGTACTCGTCCTTCCGCTCACTAACTCTATTTTGTGGTGGAGTATAGGGAACTGTAAGCTGGTGTTCAATCCTAGTTTCTCTACAAAACGAGTTAAGCTAGTCAGAAGTGTACTCCTTTCCATTGTCAGATCTAATGCACTGGATTTGATTGCCACTTTGCCTTTCCATCATCTTCTTGAATCTTCAAAGTGCGCCTGCAACCTTAGATTTGTACTTTAGGAAGTAAATCCAACACATTCTGCTAAAGTTATCTATGAAGATGACATAAAATCGACTGCTTGCAATAGATGGAGTTCTTTGAGGACCGTCAACATCCATGTGGATCAATTGAAGCTTGTGAGAGGCTCTCTAAGTCGATTTTGGAAAAGGGTTTCTGATTTGTTTGCCGAATTGGCAGATATGACAATTTGGCAACTTGTTTGCAAGAGATGGTAATCCGTATGACAACTTTTTTTTGTTTCAACTACAACATTCTTGAAAGATGGCAATGACTTAATCTTTTGTGTTAGATTTCAGTCACATTCTCCTCTATGGAGAAAGCAATTTGCTCCTCCTTGATTTGTGTGAATGAGAAACTTTTGCATTTCATCTTAACTTTGACAATTTCTCTTCCTTTTGTATCTTGAATGCAAGAAATTTTATCTTCAAAGATCACCTTCAATCCCCTTTTAATAAGTTGTCCAACACTTAATAAATTTTGATCAATGTCAGGCACAAAGAGAATATCATGAATGAATTTTATACCTGAGACAGTTTGAATGGCAAATATATCTTATATATTTTATGTAATTTTTAGAAAACAATGAATTTTTAATTTTTTAAATTACTATTGATGAACTTGTTTTATTTTATTTTATTTTATCTTTAAATAAATGTTGAATGTTCATGAATTGAAAATTTATGGGTTTAATAGCACATGTATAATTACAAAAAAAATCTACTGATTTATTTAATAGTTCCATATAAATTAATAGAATAGCAATCAAATAATATTATTGTTCAATTATACTAATTAATTTTTTTAATAATCATATATATTTAAAAAAATAAAAATAAAAATAAATATTTTTATAATTATACAAAAATAAATATTTATTAATCAATAAAAAAAATTATATAGTAATTTTTTAATAATTGAGTTTGCATGGAGTTTAATTATTTAAGTCTTCTATTCAACATAACGAGAGTTTTACAATGAGAATTATAAGAGTTTTTGTTACGATTCAAGTTTGGAATCATGACTGGTATACAACTAAATCTAATTATATAAGTCTAGTAACTATTATAGTTATTAATTAAATAATAATTTAAATACCTCAATATATAAATATTTCAAAAATAAAATAACTAAAAATTAATATAATTAAATATGATTGCTAATCATCCAATTCAATAATATAATTCTAAAATAAATATTATCAAATAAGTTTGGACTATAAATCCACTCTAACATTTGAAATCATCTAAAAAAACTAAACAATTATTCTAGATCTTGACTTGGCTTGAGAAAAGAAAAAATAAAAAAATAGTCTTGTCAAATAACTAAAATGCCCTTAACCAAAATACTCTTGAAATACCTAAAATATAAATTACACAATAAATAACTCGATTTTAAGAATTCATATTTACAACTTAAATCAACACTTGTAACCTATAATTTATATTTGACCAATAAATATATATAAAATGACAAAAATACTGTTAATAGAAAAATTAAGGATTTCACATTCTAACTCCATTATTATTATTTCATCATTGAAATTACAAAAACATGCATATGAACATATGAGAATATTAAATGAATTATTAGCATGAATATATGACATATATGTTGTACGGGTTATGTGTCACATATGTGTAAATTAAAGTGTTCAATTAAAAATCTTTTTATTTTTTATTTTAAAAAATTAATTTTTTTAAATGAACTTATAAGTATAAAAAAAATTATTTATATAAGTGATATATGAAATTTATATACTCTTATATTATATGATTTTAAAGAAAATATTTAATGATTTATTTAAAATACTATTTATATTTGAATTATTAGTAATTATTATATATGTGTTATATATCTAAAATGTTAGATTTCTTACCTGTATTTATAGGTTTTTTCATTAAACACGTATTTTATTTATTCCTTTAAATTTCAGTTTCTTTGTAAATTTATATTTTTTTTTTGTAAGACTTTATTCTTTATTTTTTGTAAGTCTAAGGTCTTCTTTTATAAGACTTTATTCTTTTCTTTCAAAATTAAGTCATAGTTTTAATAGTAGTTATGAACAATTATTTTAGGGATTTTTAGTTGATTTTCAAATTATAATTATGCATAATTTGTAAAGGATTGTTTATTATATTAATTTATTTAATTTATCATTAATTATTTAATACTATTTAAATAATAATTAATTGGATATAAGTATTTTATTAAATACTCATATAAAATCTCATAAGTTATAAATATAATATTTATTAGGCTTGTGTGATTAAATTTTGGATCTAACTGCATCTTGATCACGATTTCCAAATTTAATTCATCATAAATGAATCCTAAATCACATATTTAACCAATTGAGTTAGATAATTAAATTCTCATATTCTTACTTTTAAAACTTTTTAAATGTTTAGAAAAATAAAGAAAAGCCAATTTACTTAATTAATGGTATTAGTTAGGGGACAAAAAAAAAGGGAACATATATAGATTAATTAATTAAACTTAATAAAAAAAAAGTGAGAAAGAAAAGCTAAAAGGAGAAAGGCTGCAAGTGTGAAAGGAGATGATATAAAGTAACCATGGCTAGGACTTAAGAGGAGATAAGAGTCCGGAAAACACGGAAGATTAACTATGGTTAAGGGAACATGGGTTCACTTTGCTGATGATGATAAAGTTTGGCCTGTGGTGGGTTGCCGTTATATATAAACGGAGCAGCCGAAACTAAGTGGCATGAGAGGCAAAGCAGCCATTATCATATCTTCTCTAGAGCATTTTTATGACTTTCCTGAGCTAAGCACATCAAAGAATTAGATACCATTTTGTTTGATAATCCCATGAATCTAATTCTAAGTTTCTGTGTTTGATTCCCTCATGTATATAGATATAAATATACACATATAAACCTTCTATGTCAAAGCTTATAGTGTAAGGCTCTATAACTTGGAATTCCATTATTGAAATTTGTTTTCTTTTTTCTTTTTTCTTTTTCTACTTTCATTCTTCCCTTTTCTTTTCTGTGTTTTCTTTGAAATGATAGAATTTTATGTTATTTAGATAAAGCAAGATCATATTTTTGTGAAAAATTATAGATCTCATACCATTCTTTGATGCATTATTTCATTGGGTTTTATTTGGGTTCACTGATTTCATTTGAAATCATATTATTTGAGTTTGAACTTGTCTTTCTTCACTCTTGTTCTTTACCTTTCTTTATCATTTTGATCTTTAATTGAGACCACTGTCTTAACCAGGCTAGATCTTCATAGTGAAATATCATACTTTTTTATTCTCCTTTATTGATCATTGAAGGGCTCCTCTTATATATATATAATATGAATATGACGATTTCTTGGATTTTGGTTTGTCAATATTAAATCAGATAGCACAAGGTGGTTCAGTTTATTTATATTTTTCAGCTTAGAAGTTTGGATGTTTTCATTTGTTGGATTGAGGGATTTTTAATACTTGGAAGACTATCCTCTAGACTTTAACCTGATTCCTTCACAGGGACAGCTTAGTTTAAGAAATTTTGTCAGTTCTTTCTGTCTCTTGAATGCTGTCTTGTATGCTATATAGTCTCTAACCCAATTGATACTGTTTCATCAACGTTGAAACTAACTCCTTGTTTGCAGAGTTCTTCAGAGATATTATCTCATTTTTGTATTTCAATATCTCATTTCCTTATTGTGTTTTGGGTTTTATGCAGGTCAGGTTTTTGGCCTGTTTAAAAGGATTTTAACATCATCCTTGATCATATTCAAAAGTACTATTGACACTCACAAGGTGATCGATCAATCAGTTTTTTGTTACCTGTTGTAATCATTTATATGCAAATTCTCTGTTTTAATAACATGTTTCTTACTTCCGCAGTTAGCCTCTGTTTGTTATGGCGTTCTAACTCTCCTATTAATGCATCTCAGATCACACATCAAGAAAAGAGTTAAAACAACTGGTCATTGCTTATATGTTTCCTCTGTGATAAAGTCTACCCATTGACTTCAAATCTTAATTTGATCCAAAAAAAATGGGTCTCTCAAGTCTTCCAGCTCCTTCCGAAGGAGTAATATGTGTGCTTTTGGTAAACACTGCTTTGTCAATCTCCATATTCAAGGGGATAGTCCGATCAATCCTTCACATTGTTGGCATCCGATTATCATCATCGTCATCTACAGCCCCATCATCAGATTACACTGAAGACTCTGCAGAGTCATTTGAATTTCGTTTGACTCCATCGGAGACTTACATTCAGGAGTTTCGAAGCAGGACTCCAACAACACGATTTGATGCCGCGTGTAACTATAAAATGCCTGAACATGATTGCTCAGTTTGCTTGACTAAATTTGAGCCAGAATCGGAAATTAACTGCTTGTCGTGCGGCCATCTTTTTCATAATGTGTGCTTGGAGAAATGGTTGGATTATTGGAATTTTACATGTCCTCTTTGCAGGTCTCCTGTGATGCCTGAAGATGATACTCCCTCTTGCTTTTAATGAGCATATACCAAAAGTCTGCTAGTCTAAGGAAATGTTCGTGTACAGCATGTAGTTTACAGGTACTTGAGTGTATGAACCATGGCACGGTGTTGTATACTTGTGTTTTGTGCGAGATTATGCGTAATCTGTTAATGGGTCCTTGATTTTCCTAAAATTTTATTGTACATATGTAAAGTTTGTGATGTTCTATGCATCTATCCTACTTTGGTCTCAAATCCCTTTATTCTTTCCTTTTCTGCTCAATTCTGATAAAATATGGGGAATCAGTGAACTCCTTTAGCTGTTAGTACTTAGTACTGAATGAAAGATTTCTTAAGGACGTGGGGCCTTTAAACAGGGTTGCAAAGATAGACAGGAGAGGGGTAAAACCAGAAGACATCAGTTTCTTTACTTTTGAATATATGAAATATTTAAGAACATTTCACTGCTATTAGGAAATGAAACTGCTAAAAACTCTTTCTTTTATTTAGAATTGGATGCATTAGTTTTTATTTTTCTTTTCTTTAACATTGGGAGAGAGAAATTGAATCTAGGTCTATTTTCCTAGTCATATATGCACTTATTAGAGCGAATTGGGTGCATTAATTAGAGGAGCATTTTAGTAGATGCAGACCTTATGAAACTATAGCCTCATAGCGACCGTGATGGAGAAAGGACTTCCATTTAACTTGCATCAACTAGTTTGATATTAAGGCTTTGTTGAGTTAAATGTTAAGAATCACTCCATTAGAAGGTTGAGAGTAATGGAGGTGATATCATGACTGGTCTGTGTAATCCTGTCACATCAGGTTAGTATTTGAGCCAAAAGCCAAATCTGACTGGCTTTTGGCAAGATTTTCCAAACTGTGGCAAGACATGAAGGTATGTAAGCAACCTGCCATAAATTATTTGTTTGAGAAAGCTCCCTAGGAAGATTTAGACAAAAAGGATGAATATGACACAAGAAAATGTGAAAAATGATGGATTAATCGCTTGATTCGCCTAGGTTAGCTACCCCTTTTGTGTGATGTTTGATATATATATATATGTGTGTGTGTGTGTATGTGTATTATTCTTATGGATTTGCATGGATATTATCAATAAATGCAGAAAGGCTGGAAAAATCTGAATCAAAGTTTCAGAACTGGCAGATCCAATTTGCTTGATATTGCATTAATTTTTAGCTCTATAGCCTGTGGAGTGTCTTACAGAAAAGAAATGAAGAAAAAAATGCAAGGGAGTTTGGAGTTTGGGAGATGCAGAATGAGAGAGTATCAGATCGTGTGAGAGCTAGGTTTACTAATTTCATTTTAAAATTGATTAGATTTATAGATTTAAATGGCGGTTGTGGTTATTGATTAGATTTATAGATTTAAATGGCAGTTGTGGTTGTGTGTAATGGTACGAGGGTTATCGCTGTCATAACGTAACGGTAATAATTAAGATGTAATAATTGTTATGTAATTTTTTCATATAAAATTATAAGTGACAAATTTTGATTGAAATCATTAAATATAAGAATTAATAAGCATAATATTTTATAAATAAAGATTTAATATATATAAATTAAAAAAAAAAAAAAAAAGATAAGAAAATAAAAAAAAAAGAATATTTTTTTTACAAAAAAAATTGATAAAAAAATAGAAAAAAAAAAATTTAAGTCCGTTGCATTCATAAAAATCTTAACAATCGTTATTGTTATATAATAACTGTTATTCAAATAATTTTTTAACGATAATGTCACTCTTATTTTTATTTTATAACCACCGTCACATTACATAAAAACTGTTTTTTAAATTCATAATTAGATTGCATTATTTGAATTTGAGGTAAAAATTGTTTTTTAAATTCATAATTAGATAGCATTATTTGAATTTGAGGTAAATTCCATATGTACACTTACAAAAATAATAATTTTGACAGATGATTGTAAATTGGGATTTGAGTTTATATTTGAGAGTATATTTGATAATTGAAAATTTTGTCTAACATCTCTCGTAAATAAATAAATTTGTGTGTTGTGTGAATTTATGGATTAATTATATTTATTTAATTAGTTGTAATTGCACAGTTTAATATTAAAAAATATTTTTAAATTAATTTTATATTGTATGAAAAAATATAAATACAAAATTATTATACATTTTATATAAATAATTATTGTTATTTTGAATAAATTTTTTAATTGATTTTCTGTCACGATATATATAAATAATATATTAATAATAATATTCAATAAAATAATAATTATGATATAATATAAAAACTGGAAATTCAAATAAATAAAACCTAAGCCTAAACCAATGCTACAAAAAGGACTCACGCCAGGCTCGTGTGTATATATTGAAGACACGTGCGACACATGGCGCCAAGCCAAAACGCCATCCTAATTTTATCCCTTCGTATAAAAAAGCTTGCAGGTGCATAGCCACTTTGTCCTGTCTCTCATCGCCTTTTCTGCAATCCCTATTTCCCTCTAATAACTTCAAGGGTTAATTAAAAAATATATATATATATATATACTTAAAAATATATATTTTTAATAATTTTAGATTTATTTTATTTAAAAAACTTAAATGACTAGATTTTAACATATCAATATTTTTGATATTGATTAACTAAAAAATTAAAAAAAATAATAAAAAGGACAAAAAAAAATAATTTACTAAATAGGAGTGAATAATTGGTCAATTCGGTTTGAACTGAATCGAAACTATAAAAAATTGAATCGAAATAAAATAAGTACAAAATTATTTATTATAAATACAATTCGATTTGTTTTCAAAAATCAAACCAAATAAAAAACAAGTTATTCATATTGAACTGACATATTTTTATTCGATTTATTTTTGAAAAAAATGAAATTGAATAAAAAAATTGAAATTTAAAAAAAATAACCTAACCGAATCGAAGATTGAAAAACTAAATTGAACCAACCGATTCAAATTTAATTTGATTGATTCGATTTATAATTTTCTAGTCATAAACGGACGTGACAAATATAATAATAAAAAATATCGTATCAGTATATCACGTCAGTTTCGACACCGGACATTTTATCGGATTTCGATTTCATGTTAAATTTGTTAAAAATTAAAAGTATATGCAACGAATTATCAAAATTAAAAATTTATGTAAAAATTGTAATTTCATAAAAAATTCAATTTTTTTTTAATTAACTCTAATTTAAATGATGAAATTACTCATCTTATATTAAGTAAATTACATGGATATTTTTTAACTATTGACTAATGCAAATAATCAAACCGTTGTATCACTTGCAACATAAAATTCTTTCATCTCATTTTTTATTAATTTTTTTAATGAAATTCATACATGAATGCCATATCAACTTTTTTTAAATTAAAAAAAGCCATATCAGCATTGTCCCACAGGCTCTCTCTTTCTGTTCATTTGCTTCTTTCTTTCTCTCATTAAAAAATACAAAACCACAATCTATTTCCCATGACAAATAATCCCAAATCTTTGAACAAGAATTTAGAGCTAAAGATCCCATGACTATAAACCCAACAACTTCATTAAAAAATATTATTTTGACCGAAATACATTCACAGTAGGTGCAATGCTTAGCCTTTGTATGGCCAAGCAAGGCTGCGATGGCGATTTCACCAGTTGAAGTCCAACAGAGTTCTGACGCATGCAAATGAGTTCTTATTGAAGGCTACCAGATTGGATTAGGCAAGCTTGGGCTGGCAGCTATGGAATTTGGCAAGAGAAAGAAGACGATGGTAAACTTGTAATTTTCTTATGTTTTTGTTTAGGTTCTATAAATCTCAAAAGGAAATTGCTAAATGCCACTAATGAATGGCATTAGTCTTCCATTTAAAAAGGGGCAGAATTATAAATTGATTATTAGATTTTTGAAATCTAATTATTTTGATTTAATTTAAATTTTTAATTAATGAAACAAAGATTGTTCACAAAACTTCACTTCTTGCACGTGAAGAGACTGAATTTGTAAAGAATAAATTTAATATAAATAGAAAATTAAATTAAAATAAATAATTTTATCATTTTATCTTAAAATTCTCTTCATCTTCAAAATTAGATCCAGATGGCTCATCATAATCATCATCAGACCTCTCAAACTACTCTTGACCTCCAACCATATTGGCTTTGGATCAAACTGAGACAGTCGGAAATAGTATAATTTGGAGAGACACAAATGTTCGTACACTCAAGAAGTTCAAATTAATTCAAGGTAATAATAATAATAATAGTAAATATAGGATTAACTACATTCTATGTTACATATACATTAGTGTTGCCATTTATTTTTTAGCATTCAATACAACAATTTCTACCAGCCTGGAAATGGAAAATCTTGTTCAACCACATTATTTTTTAATGGGAATATCATTCCGTGAGGTCTTCAATCTATTTTTTTTTCCTGAAATTGATAACTTCCTAATCAAAGCCTCAAAACAACAAATACACAGAAAATGAATTCTAATGATCGGTAAAGTATTGACCTTCTTTCCTGCCTTGTGCCCTACTTATTTGTTTATTATTCTCTAATTGCTGCAAATGAAAGAAAGAAAGAAAGAAGCAAATGGGATCTCTAGCTCCAAATTCTTGTTCAAAGACCTGGGATTGTTTGTCATAGGAAATAGATTGTGGTTTTCCATTTTTTTAGTGAGAAAAAATAAAGAAAGCAAATGAAAGAGAAAGACAGAGAAAGAGAGGAGATGAATATAACGA
Organism: Aleurites moluccanus; assembly: GCA_948193065.1. Taxonomy (NCBI): domain Eukaryota; kingdom Viridiplantae; phylum Streptophyta; class Magnoliopsida; order Malpighiales; family Euphorbiaceae; genus Aleurites; species Aleurites moluccanus. Next base: position 11,960 of record CANXYC010705536.1, read on the forward strand.
GAGAGTACGTGGGACAATGCTAAAGATAATATTGATGTGGCTTTTTTAATTTAAAATAAATTAATATGGCGTTCATATGTGAATTATGTTAAGAAAGTCAACGGAAAATAAGCTGAGTTATAAGTGATATAACATTAGAGATTTTACCGTTATAAAAATTAATTTTGAGATGATTATATGTATTAGTCAATAATTGATGAATGATCAGTATAATTTATCCATTTTGTACCTCCTAATTTATCTCTCCCTTGATTTCTGTGCTTCATAATTTCCACACCACGACCATAAGCTTTATGGACGTATCAGAGGCTTGGCCTTGACCTCACTTTCATCCCATCACTTCGCGTACTCACTCTTGCCTTTTTTGTTCTGAGAGGTTTTTATCATTGTAAGTTTCTATTTTCGATTTTTATTGTTCCTTCTTCTCTTTTTCACTGTAATTGAAACTAGGTTTCTTCAGTTTTGGCATTTTCTTTTAACTATGAATGGTTACTGATTCTATAGGATTTGACTAAATTTTCTTGTTATTTCTGTGCCCATTATAATGTATTATACCGTGCTAAAATTAATCGAACTGAGATTTCTATTCATTTTCGAACTTGAATCACAAATTGATTTAGCAAATGAGATTGAAAAAAGATTTTAAAAATTTGTATATTTGACAATGTTATTAAGCAATCCTTCCTCGTTAACACCATTTTCTCTATAACTCGATTCATCCTACTTTTGAAATAGGTACATCTGTCGTTATATACCTCTTGGGATGGTTTCAGATTTACACTTTCTGTAAGGACTTGTAGCCCTCTCATCAGCCCTGTAATGTCTATGAAGAAAGTTGATTTCATAAAATATACAATTCTTTGTTGATTATATTATGCATGCCCATGCGATGTTTAGTTATAAAATGATATATTATCTTATACTTGTTTAACTCAATGACTCAATGAGATATTCTCATTCACATTTTCTTGTTTGAATTTTTACCTTGTGTTGTTCTGATACATGCTTTGTTCTTTTGTTATCACCTCATTGTGATTTTCTTTTTTTTTTTTTTTGGTTGTAATCTAGGGTTTAGGATGGACTACATCAAGAAAAATAAGGAACTCATGTCACTACTATTTTTTTTTTTTTTTTTTATATATACAAACACAATCATCTTCATTATAATTGGGTGATTATTTTTAGAAAAATGAATTTTTGGAGAACTGATATGAACATCCTAAAAGTAGAATACATTTGAATTCATATGTAAGCAGAACTTGAAACACATGCAATCGATTTCTGTTCTCTCAAATACTGAACTTCTTTTAACATTAACATCATTGGATCATCGCATAATTTCTACTTAAAAGGAGAAAATACTTCCCTAATATATTATTTCTCTTTATTTTTAATGAACGAGGATAATTTTCCTTATAGGTTGTTATTTGGCATAATGCGTTTAAGAAGTACTTTCCTATAGTTTAGAGTGGTTGATGGATCTGGCACATTCTGATTTCTTAGGCCATTCAAACATTACTTCTAGAGGATTATGCAATGTAGTTTGAAAGTAAAAGCTGAATTAGAAGCTGGTTAACTTCTCTATGTTATTGGGGATCCTATTTCGTTAGGTGGTTGGCAACCAAAAATGGCTCTCCAAATGCTTACTACTAAGCATGCGAACTTAGGGAAAACTGAAGTCAAGGTAATTTTACACGGTTGTGCTAATCATAAAATCTAGAAAGTATAAATAGGATAATTTAAAGAAGCATCAAATATATTTTGGAAGCCAACAAGATTTTATTATAAAAAATTTTGATGCTTTGTGAGAAGTACTCGATTAAATTAGGTTTTTGAGTATCTAATGCAAGTTGGATATGCATCATGATAATGAAATTTAAGGCACTATCAAATATAATAAATTTTCTCATTGTACGGATGCTGTATTATGTGCTTATTTTGCTCCCTTTATCTTTTCTGATGAATGAAATAGATTCTCTCTCTCATACATATATTTGTTAGTGCACAAAGTCACTCAAAGTTAGGTAACAAGATAGTGCCTTTTTACATGACTGGTTGCTAATATTGATGATGTATTCTTATCAAAGATTTGTTTACTGTTCGTAAGGTAGTTTGCATTTATGCTGATTAATCTTAAGTCAAAGATGTTAGCCATAGAATAAAAATTGAGTGATTGAAATGGAAACTTGCTATGGGAGTCCTATGTGACCGTAAAATTTCCAATAAATTGAAAGAAAAGTTTTACCGTATAGCTATTCGACCGACTATGTTGAGTGTTGGATAATTAAAGGACAACATATACCAAAGATGATTATGACTAAGATGAGGATGCTAAGATTGATGTATGATTATACAAGAATGAATAAGATGAATAATCAAATCATTAGAAATAAAGTGGGAGAAGCTTCAAGTAAGGACAAGATGAAAGAATGGAGATTAAGATGGTTTGGACATGTAAAGCGGAGACTTAGGGAGGCACTAGTTAGGAAAGTTGAACATATTATGATAGAGGAGAGGAAGTAGACAATAGGTAGACCTAAACTAATTTGGAGGAGAGGAATTAAATATGATTTAGACACATCATAATTAGCAGAAGACATCACCCAAAATCGTTTAGAGTGGTAACAAAGAATTCATATATCTGACCCATTTAATTTTGTGTTAAGACTAAGTTGAGTTCTATTCAAAGATTAATAACTTCATGAACCTTGAAGATTTTTCCTCACATGGGAAAAAATAGAGTATGGTCCATCAATCAATATTTCAAATTTGTCATTAGGAGGATTTAATGGACCAATAAATTTCTCAAAAAAAATAAGTATTGGGGCATATATTCTTACCTTTTTCACATATTTTTATATGATATACTTATCAACCCTTAAGTATGTCTTTGCTGCAGAATCACCCTAATCACCTTTTTTTTTTTCCTTTCTAGATACCTTTAGGTGTTAAGTACAATTATTTCATCAAAGAAGAAACATGGCTTTTAGGTGAAATTATTTGGAGACCTAGAGTTGCATTTTTTGTCTGTACCTCTGACTGTCAAAGAAGATAGAAAAATCACAATGTGGGATTAATGGTTGACAGTTAATGGTGAAAGATCACCACCTTATGTATGGGGTTAATGGATAAGAGAGAAATATTTACAAGTTCAACCTTTAGTTTCTGCTCAAGCCAAAGGTAATATCCCCTTCTTAGTAGCCTTGTATGTTGAACTTCCTTACTTAAATTGTTTCTGAACACTCAAAGCTTCCAGTGCTTTGACAGATGAACAAGAGATCGTGAACCATTTTGTAATTGATTTGAAAGAGTCAAAGGTGTTCCTAAATGATCTGAAAGTTGAGGAAAAATTGAACTTTAATAATAAGTATATCAATATTGGTAAACATGAAGACCTTAACTTGGTTTTCTTTGAAAGAGACCAACATGTTAAGGAACCCTGGTTACTCCAATCATCCATCATCTTTCTTGTCTCAAAGGATAAGATCTTGCTTGAAACATCATGTAAACAGTTAAGACAAGGTATCTTTGTTATATATTTTATATAGGAACTACACACACACATATATATGTACATATTACATGTGATATATATGGAAGGTTCTCTTAGTTGAGAATCCCTCAGTTTATGCCCCTAATCAAGCTTACGGCTATACATATTTTGTAACACTCCCCCTCAAGCTAGAGCATAAATATTAATCATGCCCAACTTGTTACAAATATAATTCACTCATGGTCCATTCAAAGATTTTGTGAATATATCTTCCAATTGATCTCCAGTTTTGATGTATTATGTGGAGATAAGTTTTTCTTGGATCTTTTCATGAACAAAGTAATAATCAATTTCAGTATGCTTAATTCGTTCATGAAATACTGGATTGGAGGTGATATGGATTGCAGCCTGGTTATCACACCATAATTTTACTGGTAATGAAGTCTTAAGACCAATTTCATTTAGCAACTGATACATCCACATTATCTCACACATAGCTTGTGCCATAACTCTATATTCTGACTCGACACTTGATCGTGAAACTACATTATGCTTCTTACTTCTCCATGACACCAAATTTCCTCCAACAAAGACAAAATATCCAGTAGTAGATCTTCTATCAATTTTAGATCATGTCCAATCTGCATCTGAAAAGCATTCAATATAAGAGTCCCATGATTTTTGTATAGTAATCCATGTCCTCGAGCTCCCTTTAAGTAGAACAATATTTGGTCTAAAGCGGCCCAATGAGTGATTGTTGGAGAGGACATGAACTGACTTACAACACTAACAAAATATGCAATATCAGACAAGTCACAGTAAAATAATTCAATTTTCCAACCAACCTCCTGTATTTCTCAAGATCTTCAAATAATTCACCATCGTTTGTAGTAAGTTGTATGTTGGGATTCATTGCATGGATTTGCACCTAGTTTTCCTGTCTTTATCAACAAGTCAATAACATATTTCCTTTGTGACAGGAAAATACCTTTCTTACACTTCATCACCTCAATACCCAAAAAAATACTTCAGGTGTCCCAAGTCTTTTGTCTGAAATCGAGTGTGAAGAAAGGACTTGAGAGATGAATTCTCATGCTATCACTTCCAGTGATTATAATATCATCAACATACACCACCAGTAAGATTAGACCAACCTCAGAATGTTTGTATAATACAGAATGATCACACTGGCCTTTCTTCATACCAATTTCTTAAACCACTTCACTGAATCTTCCAAACCAAGCTCGAGGACTTTGCTTTAAACCATATAAGGACTTGCAAAGCTGACAGAGTTTACCTTACTCTCCCTAATCAACAAACCCAGATAGTTGCTCCATATACACCTTTTCCTATAAATCACCACAGAGAAAAGAATTCTTGATATAAAGTTGATGTAAAAGCTAATCATAGGTGGTTGCCATAGAGACAAATAGACGAATGAAAGCAAGTTTTGCTACTAATGAAAAAATATCAGAATAATCAACTCCATAAGTCTTAGCATAGCCCTTGGCAACAATAAGGGCTTTAAGACGAGCTATATAACTCTCAGGATTAACTTTTGAATGCAAACACCCACTTACATCCAATGGCTTTCTTTCCTGCAGGTAAATTCACCAAATCCGAAGTGTCAGCATCATCTAAGGCCATCATTTCTTCTTTCATAGTAGAACGCCAACTAGAGTGAGATAAAACTTCAAGAACTATCTTAAGAATAAAGATAGAATCTAAAGAAGCAATAAATGAACATGAAGGAAAAAACAAATGAGTGTAAGAGGCAAAAGAGAAGAAAGGATAAGTACACTGATGTTTACCATTCCGGACAACAATAGGAAGATTAAGGTTGGGAGGGCTGCTTGAGTCAAGATCCAGCTGCAAAGAGGCAGGTGTAGGACATGTGTCAAGTGTCTCTGTGTTCTTTGATCATTGGGAATAAACATGGACAATAGAAGGCCGAGTAGGCTGTGGTATAGAAGCAGGAGCAGATGTAGGAGCATCTAGTGGAGTAACAAACTGAAACACCTAGTAGACTAAAAGATCATCATTTTCCTCCTCACTATTAGAGATAGGAAAGGAAGAAAACAATGGAGTATTTTCAAGGAAAGTGATATCAGAAGAAACAACATAGCAATTAAGAGTAGGAGAATGACACTTGTATCCCTTCTGAACACGAGAATACCTAAGGAACTTTCATTTGGAAGAGAAGAGCTCGATTGACCTCAAGAAGTATTTTTTCTATTAGCTACTCCATTTTGAGATGGTGTATCTGTCAACTTAAATTGCTTTGAGCAGAAAAAGTTATCCCACTCTTAGAGGAGAATTCTCATTATATAGTAATAATACATGATGATCTTTATCTTATAAAATAGCTAATCTATATAAACAAATCTATACAATCACCTACAACTAGTATATCCTAATTAAGAAAGAACAAAATAATTACAAAGATAATTGACATAGTTGTATAAGGCATAAAATCTGCTGGTTTTAAATGACCAGCTAATTTACTATCTAATAACTTTGACATCCTCCTTAAATTGATGCTGGTGAATAAACAAGCATCAATTTGCTAGCAAGAAAATTATGGCGCTGACATGTCATAGATTTGGTGAAGATATTTGCGATCTGTAAAGCGGTGGAGATATGTGGGAGAGTAATGACTTGGTGGTCATAGGCCTTTCGAATAAAGTGACAGTCAACCTCTATGTGCTTTATGCGTTCATGGTAGACATGGTTGGCTGCAATTTGGATGACACTAGTGTTGTCAGCATGTAATGGAGTGGGTTGAACTTGTGGGAAACCAAGCTCTGTGAGAAGACCTCGCAACCCAATGATCTCAGAACATGCAGCAGACATGGCACGATATTCTGCTTCAGTTGAAGATTTGGAAACAAACTCTTACTTCTTGCGTTTCTAAGAGATAAGAGCATCCCCTAAAAATATACACCATCCCATAGTAGATTTTCTAGTGTCCGGGCAGCCAGCCTAATCAGTATCGTTGTAGGCTTTCAATTGAATTGACAAACCAGCAGGAAAAAATAAGCCACGACTAGGTGGGCCAATGATATATCTAATGATGCGTCGGACTGTGGATAGGTGGAGATGTCGTGGGGCTTGCATAAACTTGCTGACAGTGTGGACAACATAAGAGATGTCTAGTCGGGTGATGGTTAGATAGATAAGACTACCTACCAACTTCCAATATAAAGTAGGATCGTCGAGAAGCTCCACATTAATTTCCATAGGGGTGTCAACAGAAGTAGCCTCCGTGAGTCCAGCTAAATGAACCAAATCTTGAATATATTTGTGTTAATTGAGGAAAATACCTTGAGGCTGATGATGTACCTCTAACCCCAAGAAGTAAGTGAGTTGGCCAAGGTTTTTCATATGAAAAATAGAATGTAGTAATTTTTGTATTTCAGAGATGGCCTCCACATCAAAACCAGTGATAACAATGTCATCCACATAAACAAGGAGAACAACCATGCCCTTTGTAGAAAAAGGGAGGAGTCATATTGACTTTGAATGAATGAAAAACCAAGTAGTGTGGATCGAAACTTCTCAAGCCATACCCGCGGTCATGCTTCAAGCCATATAATGAACATTTGAGTTTGCAAACAACATTAGATGAGGAAGTAGGCATACCATAAGGAAGTTTCATGTAAACTTCCTCCTTGAGATCACCATGTAAGAATGCGTTCTTAACATCCATTTGATGTAAAGACCATGATTGAGATGTAGCAAGAGCTAATATTGTCCGTATGATGGTCATCTTAGCAACTGGTGCGAAAGTCTCATCATAGTCTAGCCCAAACTCTTGCTTGTTGCCAAAAATCACCAACCGAGCCTTGTAACGGTCTATGGATCCATCAGAACGAAGTTTGATAGAAAACACAAACTTTCTTCCAAGAGGTTCCACAGATGGGGGGCATGGAACGACTTCCCAGGTCTGATTTTCTTCTAGTGCAAGAAGTTCTACTTTAATAGCTTTTCGCCAACACTCATGCTTCATGGCCAGCTTGTAAGATGAGGGAATGGAAGACAAGGTGGCTGTCAAGGATAGGAGAGGGAAACCATACCTATCTGGTGGTTTAATAACCCAATTACTTTGTCTGAGAGGAGTAGGTGAGGCTGCTGGAACATGATCAACATTTAGAGAATGATCTTGAGGGGGCTCAGGCGGTGCTGAAATCTAATTTGATGTATTGGGCACACGTTGGTGATACACTAGAAGAGGCTTAAAGGTTATACGATATGTAGAAGAGTTAGTAAACAATGGCAAAATAGAAAATAAAGGAGAAAGATGATCATGGTGAGTGGAAAAGAAATATTGATTTTCGATAAAAATAACATTACAAGAGACTCGAATACGACACAGATTTGAATTATAGCAAAGAAAACCCTTATGGTGTACTAAGTATCCTAGAAAAGCACATTGAACATATTGAGCTATGAGTTTTGTGCGTTAGTGAGGAGGAAGATGAACATAACACACACAACCAAAGGTACGAAGATTAGAATAAACTGGAGTATTACCAAATAGCCGAGTGAAAGGAGAATCATGGTTTAGTAAAGGAGAAGGCAACTTATTAATGAGATAGACAGCAGTGGAAAATGCTTCACACTAAAATCGAGAGGGCACAAATGACTAGTAGAAGGGTGCGAACAACATCAAGGAGATGGTGGTTCTTTCTTTCAACCACCCCATTTTATTGTGGGGTTGAAGGACAAGATCTTTGAGAGATTATGTCATTGGTTTGCAGAAATTCCTGAAACAAATGAGACATGTACTCGCCCCCATTATCAGAACAAAGAATTTTTATGTTGGTAGAAAATTGGGTTTGAACATGTTCATGAAAAGCTTGAAAACAAAAAATACTTCATCTTTAGAGTGCAGAAAATAAATCCATGTGAAGCGACTATAGTCATTAATAAGAGTGACAAAGTACTTATAATTAGCATGAGAAGTAACTAGTGCCATACCCCACACATCACTATGAATCAAATAAAAAAGTTGCACTATATTTAGTGTGGGAGTAGGAAACAGTAAAGTTTTACTTTTTCCAAGCCTACAAGCATTGCAATCAAATTGAACAACACTAAGAGAAGGTGACTTTTTATTCCCAAGTAAACTAGAATTCAGTAGATTATGAAGTACATTAGAGTTTGGATGTTTGAGGCATTTATGCCATGCTCGATAATCAACATGTGCAGAATTACAAGTGATAAAAGGCAAAGAATGACATAGAGACAAAGGCAATTGAAGAGGAAAAAGGCATCCTACTTTAGGCCCCCTTGTGAAGATCTTCCCTGATTATTGATCCAACACAACACAACAGACTTAGAAAATTCTACTTTACAATCATTGTCAACCAATTGCCTAACAAAAACAAGATTAGTGCTAAGCTTAGGAGAGACAAAGACATTAGTTAGAGAAGAAGAAACATCACCAATGGCTGTGATAGGTAAAGGATTTCCATTATTAGTATAAATCTTGAGATTTCCAGAATATTTGTTAACATTGGTGAGGAATATAGCATTGTTTGTCATATGATTAGAAGTCCTAAAATCAAAGTACCAAGGAGGTGATGTAGAGAAGTGTTTACCTGAGAGTCCTAAAACAGAGAATGTCGAAATGATCATTTGTTGAATCATTCACAGATTAAACAGGAGCTGAAGCACTTTGAGCTTAATCCACAGAACCACCAATACTAGAAGAGTCAACTGAGGCAATATATGTTGTTTCAGATTTCTTAGGGGGTCAAGTAGGGCTTTCCTTGATGATATGACCATCCTTTTTGCAGTAGTTGCAGATTTTTTTTTTTTTTTGAGCAATTTGAAGCATAATGGACATATCCTTTGCAACAATAGCACTGAATAGTGCTCATGTCCCTGCCTTTTGGCTTGCCTTGAGCTGCATATGCTATAGAAACAGAGGTGAGTTTATGTTGTTCTATAGTGGTTTGAGTAAGAAGTCTCTTCTCTTTACGAAACAAATCATTAAGGCATGTATCCAAGGAAGGAACAGGTTCTCGATTCATAAGATTGGACCTGGTGCCTTCAAATTCATATCTCAGTTTCATAAGAAATTGATCCCTTTTAGTAATTTCATAGACTGATTGAACAAAACTAAGACCTTTGGGTGGTAAAGTAGCATAAACTATATCAGTATATTCAGCCCAAAGATTCACAAAGATAGAATAAAAATCAAAAATAGAGAGACTTCCCTGCTGGAGAGTGGCTAATTCATGTTCAAGTTGGAACCGACGAGCAGTGTTGTGTTGACTGTAGAGTTTCTTTAGGTAATTCCACTTCTCAGCTACAGTCTTGAAAGGTCGAAGATTCAAGATGATGTTGGATTCCACAAATCCTAGAATCCATGCCATTTTTTGAGCATCCTTGACCTCCCACTTAGCGAGCTCATCCTTGTCTTTGTCTTCTCTAGGAACAGGTTTACTGCCATCAACATGGCCCCATAGATCCTTTGCCTTTGACAAAGATCTTGAAGTGGAATGCCCAGGATGAGTAGTTTTTTTTTTCCCATTAAAACGAATCAAAAAGGCATCGTACTTGTCTGAAGACATGAGTTCAAGAGAACTTTGATCAAGAGTAACCAAGAATACAAGACTAGATTATAGTAGAGCTAGATTTGAGAATAAAAGACACAAGTATTCAGAATTGAGACTCTGATACCATGTTAACTTAAATTGCTTTGAGCAGAAAAAGTTATCCCGCTCTTGAAGGAGAATTCTCATTATATAGTAATAATACATACTGATCTTTATCCTATGAAATAGCTAATCTACCATATACAAATCTATACAATCACCTACAACTAGTATATCCTAATTAAGAAAGAATAAAATAATTACAAAGATAATCGACATAGCTGTATAAGGCATAAAATCTGTTGGCTTTAAATGACCAGCTAATTGACCATTTAATACCTTTGACAATATCTACACAAGAGGACTGGTGAATGATGTCATTATGAGTCATATATGATTGAAAAGTGGATGAAAAATATTTTTTGGCATTATCATTTCGCAATATTTTCACAGGAATATTGAACTGTGTTTTTATTTCAGCATAGAAAGTATAAAAAATAGAAAAAATTCAGAATAATTTTTCATTAAATATAACCAAGAACATAAGAGTAATCATCAATGAAAGTAACAAAATACTTAAACCCAGTTTTGGACATGACATGACAAGGACCCCAAACATTAGAATGAACTAACTCAAAAGGGGATATAGCTTGTTTATTGACTCGAGGAGTTGAAGATAGATGATGATTTTTGGAAAATTGATATAACTCACAAGCTAAGGTAGATAAAGACTGAAACTGTGGATAAACTTTCTTTACTGACTGCAGAGAGTGATGTCCTAATCGGCAACGTACTTCAAAAGAATCTAAAACACTGGAACATGCAACTGGTCTTGGCACCTTTGTATCAAGTACATAGAGATCTCTAGACTCATGACCTCTATCAATAATCAATTTCATTGTAAGATCCTGAAATAGGCAATAATCAGGAAAAATAATGAGGCACATCAATTCAAGGCTCGAGTAAATTTACTAGCAGAAATCAAATTCAAGGTAAAATTAGGTAAATATAAAACAAATGATAACGAAATAGATGAGGTTGGATGAATGGTTCCTGATCCAGTCATATGAGAGGGTGACCCATATGTTATGGTAACAGTGGACAGAGTTTTATAAGACTGAAAGGTGGAGAAACGATAAGGGTTACTTGTCAAATGATATGTGGCAGATGAATCAATGACCCAATTTGATGATGAGGACACCATATATGTTTTGGAGTTACCTGACTCGGCATTTGCCAGGACAAAATGAGTGGTGGCCTTTAATGATTCCTGATACTTAGTAAATTGGGCAGATTCATTAGTGGAGACAATAATAGACTTCTCAGAGGAAGATGCAATATTAACAATGGGATGAGTCTTATTTTGTAGTTTCCTGTAGTTATATTTGGTATGACCAGACTCACAACAATAGTAACAAACAACTCTTCCTTATTGTCGTCCTGAGAAACTGCTGACGGCTAGATTCAATATGACTTACAATAACACTATTAGTGGTAGGCTGAGTAGAGTGAACATCATTTTGCATGACAGAGCGATATACTCTTGTATAAGTTTCTTCCAAAGAAGGTATGTCAAGACTAGAAAAGATCAGGGACCGAACAGTTTTAAAATTAGGAGGTAACCCAACAAGAAAACTCACGACTGCCAGTTGTTCACGTTGAGATTGTTGAACTTTAACATCTAGACTGAAGGGAAGCAAGACATTGAGTTCCTCATAAACTCATTTAAAATCCATGAAATAAGCTGTAAAAGGTTTATCCTGCTTTTCGGGCCTATAAAATTGTCACGATCCGGCCCTATTGAGCACATGACCAGCACTAGGAAACGAGAAAATATAAAACTTCCAGAACCCGTAGTAAGTCTGTCAAACATAGTTTCAATAATTTAACATCATTATACTTAGTCACTCAGGGCTGACATCATGCACTTAACATCATCAACTAAAGATTTCAGCTTAATGGAGTAACGATAGAATTACAACTATAATTCTAACACTATCATAACAATGCAGAGCTCTAGAGATTTAAATACAATGAAATGAATTAATTACATAATAAAATAAAATAATTTCACTGTCTGAGGAATAAAAGACAGGAATACTCAATTTAAAAACTTAATCTCTATGAGTTCAACCTGAAACCCAGAGAAAAATATTTGAACAGGGGACAGCATTCGACTCAATGCGTTGATATAAATTAATTTAACATGCAAGTCATTTATTAATCTACATGAAGTGTCACATTGTACATAATTATCCAAAAACATATATAACATCCATGATAGAAAATGTATGTGGAATCCAACCCCAAATATGTTTTTGTTTATCGTAAATGAGGAGCCGACACCCTTTCTTGGCTCTCTTAAAAATCCAATTATTGGGTCACAGTAAATCTAGCTCTAACCAGACATCCCTATATTCTCTTATTCATGTTCAAGAGTCACGGTGAGACCAGCTCTAACCAGACAATCTCTGTAATAATATCATCATCATATCATATCATGTTATATCGTTAATGAATTATGTGTTAGTACAGCTAGATTTCACATCATTCTATTTTCTATCGCAACCACATACATATATATCATCAACATCATATAATATGGCATAAACATATATCATGCTTTTAAATCTAATGCAATAGTGATAGCTTAAATACATATATATTTTCATTCATACAATGCTTACATGTGATGCATAGATGCAGAATTAAATTAAAATATATCAACTCACAAATTTGACGATCATCAAACTGGCTGGCTCCCTCAAAGCGTTTTATGACTGACAGCAATGAAAGACATCTGAAATACATATACCACATACGAGATTTATTAGAATAATACTCAAATACTAACTCAGAAATATAAAGAACGAATTTCGAGAATTTGCCAAAATTTTAGCAAAACTTCCCCTAAAATAAGACATAACCTCCTAAAACAAAAATAAAAACACTTCTAATAATCAGCCTATAGGCCCAAATCCAACACTATCAATCAATTGACCACTCCTGGATCTCCAACTCAACAATAAATATTTATAATTAACTTTACATATCTCAATCATTTGATCCAAATAAATAATTAATTACTTATAGCAATTAAATAAATATTCCAACTCAATTCCAATTTTTAATCTATCAATACCGTTGCACTAGAAATAACAATAATAGTGAGTAATCCATTTACCAAACTTCAACAATTATTTTAATTTAATCTCTTTATAAACTTAATTTAATTATATACTTTATTAAATTACTCCTCAAATAAATTAATCTTTTAGTATCTAAATTTCACAAATATTATCCACCTAATTTCCATAATAATTTTCAAATCAATATAATAAATTCATCTTAATTCTTATATTCAATAAAAACACAGTTTTTGATAATTTATTGTCCGGAAATTTTAAAAACAACGCCAAACTCAATATTTTTCCATAATTTCCATCAAAATAATTTCTATAATAATTCTAAATGATCTAAAATAATTTACCTTAATTTATTATTTTAAAATAAATACAATTATTAAATTTTAATTGCCTAAATTCTCCAATACCAATATAAATATATAACCATTTTCACAAATTCGTAACCAAATAATCTTCAAATAATTTTAGAATAAATTTAAACCTACTTATTTGAAATTTGTCGAAAATCTACGTTGTCCCATATTTTTTTTATCCCAACTTCGATCTCTGATTGGGGCAAAAGAGATACCATTGGAAAACCCATGAAAAATGGAGTCAAACGAAACCAAAATTACCGGAAAAGGATATTTGAGCTAACCGAAATATGTAAGAGAACGTCCATCACCGACGAGCTGTTGACCGGTGTGTTTGCTGTGCTCTGGTGACTATTCACTGTGAGACCCCACCAGCAAGGTCGCTTAAACCTCCCCTTCGTTGTCGTGGTGTGCGAGTCATTAGTGGGTGACTGGAGAGTGAATTTCCGATGGCCTTTTCTTCTCTCTCTCTCTGCATTCTTCTTCACTGTCCATTTCTTTGTTCCATTTATGTCCCATTTCTTCGTTCCATATCCGTTTCATTTTTTTTTCTTTGTTATTATTATTATAATATATATATATAGGAAAAAAATTAAACGAAAATATGTTCTAGATCTTTCATTCATCGTTATATATGGACGAAAATATGTTCTAGATCTTTCATTCATCGTTATATATATATATATATATATATATATATATAATTTAAAAATTTTAAAAATATAATTTAATACTTTATAATTAAATAATAAATTTTTAAATTATATATATATAATAATTATGTAATCAAAATAGTAAAATCTTAATTTAAAAATTAACTAATAAAATCATTAAATAATTTAAAATATTAAAATAATTAACTCAATAATTAATAAATAATTTATAATTTATAATTCATCATACAATAAAATAATATCAAAATTTATACTTAAAAATCTAATTTTTCTTTACTTTATATAATAATAAAATATTATATAATTAAAAAATATTTTTATTTTCATTAAATATTATTAAAATACCTTCCACACATCATAAACCCGATTAGAATTTCCTTTACCAAAATGCAAAAACCCGAAGTACTTCATTAATTCCTTCGTAAATTCACAGTGATAAGTTACATTGAGTACAATACTATCAATAGAGTTCCAAGTCTGGAAGAATATTGAAGCATATTCTTCCAATCATGCTTCATCACTTTTACGTGGATCACATGTGAGATGATTACCTTTCCCAATGCTTCTTAGGTACAAGCGGATTGACTGCTCCAATCCAAAAAATTCTTTCCATTACTTTGAAGTTTAACATCTGTGATTTTAGTCATTATGAGAATCAAATTAATTGATTTATTTTTTGCCATTTGAAATCTACAAAAAGGAATATACTCAAAATTTTCCAAATAATAAGTGTTTCCCAAAACAAATTCATACCACAAAATTATTTTCTCTCAAAATCACTAACCCAAACCCAAACAAAAGTGACAGATTACAAAATCTAAACAGAAAAATCAGACCAAAATCGGAGCAGTTATTCACTTACCCAAACCGAAATATATATCCAGAAGTCAAAATCGGCACAGTAGCAACCAGAAATAGAAAGAATAACCCATAAATGAAATAACCAAGCAAAAAAGGTAGAAATTCTTTCCTAGTGGAAGCAATCATTGACATTGAAGGGCCGAACACACTAAATCGACACCAAAAAATGAATCGGAGTAGCAGACTTGGCCGGAGAAAATGACATGTACCAACGTATGGGAGATGACGCAGAGATGGTAGGTGGCGTGTGAGAGACACACGTTGATCGTCCGGCGATAAGACTCTAAAGGTAGGCTCGCCAGCGACTGGCGATCCTCCCGATGTGGGTGGTGTGGTAAAATTTTCAATCTAGGGAGTGACCCAAGCAAACATCCCTTTTGGGCTTTTCAAATACCTCTGCCGATTGGAATTTTTTCAGAAATTAAGACCCAAAGAACACTAAGACTCTGATACCGTATAAACGGTGAAGAGATGGTATCTTTGTTATATATTTTGTATGGGAATCATGTTTTCGTAATAAGACCGGTTGAAAAATTTATAAAGATAAAGAGTAAAAAACAATCAATATTTTCAGATCGGATAAAAAATTATTAAAGATAAAAAATTAGAAATTTAAATCTAATTAAATTTATTAAATTGAGAAAAAAATTAATATATATATATATATATATATATATATGAAAATAAATATAATATAATTATAATTAAATTAAAAATTTATATAAATTTATATTTTTTATTATATCAATCCACCTATATTCATATTTCTTATGATATCAATTTAATTATACTAAATTAAAAATTTTATATATATTAAATTATAGATATTTAATTGTTTAAATATTTACTCATATAATAAGATAATATGTAATAAAATTATGATTTTGGTGTCAGGTAAAATTAAAATGAAACTAACGAAGTTTTTTTAATTTTTTTAATTTAAAACGGTATCATTTTTAATTTATAAAAATTACTGTGTTTTGAATAAAAATTAAAAAAAAATAAAAAAATTAAATTGTTTCCCTTCAGTCCAGATGTTAAAGTTCAACAATCTCAACGCCAACAATCTCAACGCGAATAATCAGCACTCATAAGTTTTTTTTGTTGGATTACCTCCTAATTTTAAAACTGTTTGGTACCAGATCTTTTCTAGTCTTGACAAACTTTCTTTGGATCTGTCATGCAAAATAATGTTCACTCTACTCAGCCTGCCACCAATATATATATATATATATATATATACACCTTCTCATGTTCATTTTCTTAATTTATTAGACCTTAATTAGGAGTTAAAAAAAAAAAAAGAAAAGAAAAAGATGGGATACAGTTTTAAATGAGAAATGATATTAAGAAATTAGTTATTTTACAAAATTATATTTTATTTTTCTTCAAAATTAAGAGAATAAAAAATTTCCTTTATTTATCACTAAAAATAATTTTTAAATAGTATTATTTTACCCTTAATAATTAATATCCTTTCTTATATTTTTAATTTCTAAACAGAAAATATTTTTAATCATTTTTTTTTCTTTTCCTATTCCATGAATTAAAAATTATATTTTCCTTTCTTAAAAAAAAAAAAAAAAAAAAAACTCCCAAAGAAAGTGACCAAATTGAATTTTCGAGTGAAATGCAAAGGTTTTAAATAGTTTCATCCACTAACCTTTTATTTATTTAGAATTATCAAACAAAATAAGAATAACTCCTTACATTTTTGTTAATTTCCCATTCCATCTATTTTATATATCTTCTTAAAAACTCCTATACAATATGTTAGAAAATTGAGAAGTTGGAAGTTAATGGATATAAACATTTAATCTTATTAACTCTTATTTATATTATTATAAAAACATGAAAATGAAGTTTTCCTCCATTTACATTTCATCTTAATCAACTCCCATGCAATACCATTAGCCCCCTTCATGAAACACCATAGAAATAACAATTAAAAGCTCAAGAAAGCCAAAATTGGAATCCATTAACTACCCAATCAAGAAAACTAGATCTCTCACTCTTCCTGCAATGAAAAATGTACAGTGCCCTTGAATTTTACTCCCTAATTCCTAGGACTTCTCCTAATCATATATATCTCAATTTATGAATAGCAAATACTGATAAAACTAAAACTAGCAAACATTTTTATCATAGTTTTGTTAGACCAAACTAAAACAAAACCATTCTACAATCACATGGAAAGCCTAGATTTTGCCCAAAACTTCAAAATTAAATTCATCATCGAGTTCGAAATTAGAATGAAGTAGTCACCGTGGTTGGATAAGGAGAGTCATCAGGGAAGACGAGTACTGGACAACAGAGGGAGAAAATAACCTGAAGCAAATTTTATCTTTGACAAGGTAACATATGATTAGCTTACACATAGAATGGAAGAAAGCCAGAACCCAAGTATGAAACACTGGTGATACAAGAAGTACAAAATTCATGATAAAAGCTACCAAAACTAATAACAGTGCTAACAGTTCCTCAGAAGCAACAAAGACAATGGGAAAAAGTACATGAGATTATATTCAATGCATCAATAGAAAAGCTTAACACCTCATGTATAAGAATTAACTGGCAGCAGCATTGCAAGTGTTAATGCCATCTTTGCAATCGTTAGTAAGATCATTGAAAGTCTCGATCTGCTTTTTCCCTCTTAAGAACACTTCTGTATCAACAGACACCCTCATATAACCGTCAAATTCAACTGGAACACCTTTGTTAAGTTTGGTTGTTTCCAAGTACCACTCGCTGTTCTCATCCCAAAGATCCTTGTACTCATCGAGAAAATGGGTTGTATACTTGTCCTTCAAAGGGTCAAAGAAGGATGTGTCTGGTTCATTTGTTGCGATGTATATGCTCCTTCCATCGTCGATCTTGTCAGCCAATGCTGAGATCAGTGCATCAGGAGAAGTATCTGCATCAAGATTAGGCCAGAGCCCCTTGTTCTTTGCTTTATCCCCTCTCTCAATGTGAACCGCATCATAATCCCAATTCAATCTTGAGGCAATTGCAGACACGATATCCATTAACCTTCTTGATTTCCATATCAAATGCCACGGCCGTTGAATAACAGACTCTGTCTCTCCTTCACATACTCTATACCAGTAATTATCTGGTTCAACAGATCCAAACTTCCTCATAATCAGGGAATCTTTCACCTCTGCAAGCTTCATAGGTGTGACTCTAACATCCTCCACAAGATGTTGCTTCAAATGATCTTTTTTGTGCCATTTACCCCAATCATCCCAAAATTGAGACTGGTCCAACACTGATGCCGCCTCCTTCAAATGCTCAAAATCAAAATAAAACCGGAAATCCTTTCCTTCTTCATCCTGATTTGAAGAACTATACATTGAATTCAAACAGAGAGTCAAATCCATAACCAGTGTTCGTTTTAGATACTGTGCTTCACCTAATGCGCATAAGAAACTCCACAAATAATGATTCATACTCTTGCATCTATCACCACCACCATTGTAAATCAAGTACTTGCCATGACTAAATGACTTCTCCGACTCAACCACAGGAAGCGAATCATTCACTGTTTCCCCAACAACGGGCAACAGCGCTGCTCCTTGTTTAGCAGGATTCTTTTCAAATCCAGGTTCCTGATTCTTCTTTTTCTTCTTCCTCGCATTTACACCGGTATGGTAATCCCCAATCCCCACAACATTAAGTGAACAATTTTCCGACCTAGCCATCACAAACCGCCTATAATCCTTGTAAAATGCAGCAGTCTTCCCCTCCTTAGGCCTAAACCGCCATGCCATATCACAACTACTATCATTATTGGCAGGAACTGGTTTTCCAAAACGATAAAAATGTATATCCTTGAAGTGCTCTATTGCCTTTCTCATCATCAGATGAAACACTTCTGGGTCCCTACAATCTATAGGACCAACACAATTCTTTGCAGTCAACTCAGGGGCATCCTCACCACCAGCACCACCGTCATTTGGGGTTTCTACATCAGTAATGTTAATAAAAGTGGCAAATGCAGTCTGATTAGAGGCCATAAAATCCTCCCCAGTTTTCACCACAGTGTCATCAGATTTAAACGTGGCATTTGAATTTGATGTGAGAAATGTATTAATTTTTGTTGATGGATGAAAAAGCGGATCCTCAGGCTCATATGTAGCAGCAATAACGGTGAAAATTAAGACTCCAAGAACAAAAAATGTGAAGCTGAGATTACCAATCATGGCCAATGCATTTTGGCCAAGGATTTCTGGCCTGAAACTTCCTGTTCTTGATAAAGTAGACCAACCCAACATCTTTCCCCTCTTCTGCTTTCTCTCTACACCGTTAAAACTTCTAAATTTAACTAAAATCTACCAAAAACTGCAAAAATCGAAAAGCATCCGGATGATAAAAACGCAAAAAGAAAGCAAAAATCATTAAAGAATGGAAAGATCTAGCAATGAGGTGCGATTATGAATCTCAACAAGAATCAAGAAAACGACAAATCACGAATCCAAAGATCTAACAACGTACTTACATTTTCAACTGGGCATATATGAAGTTCAAGCAGAATCAGCTACTACATTCATATCTCTCTCTGTCTCTGTTGCAGAACCAAGGACTACGCCACTGAAATGGTGAGAATTAGCTGTGCGATGAGCAAGCGAGTGGGTCTCATGTACGGGTCAAAGAAGTTGAAATGGAGATCCATCATTTCATTTTTCATTTTTCCCAAAAAAAAATAAAAATGGATCGTTGATACAGTGGGCCAGAGGGGCTGTGTGATTTTGCCACGTGGAATACTAGCTTAAGTGGGCCTATTGGATCCGTTAGAATTTTTGTTTGTTTTATACTATTTGTTACAACCAGAGAGTCGAGAAGACAGAAGAGTCACCGACAGTGGCAAAAATGTAAAATAACCATTATATATATATATATATATATTACAGAGGAAACTAAAAAAAAAAAAATGAATTATTCTTATTCTATTTTACTTTTTAAAAATATATTAAATTATCTATATATTTTTAAAATTATATTAAAATATTTTTATATTTTATATCTGATAAAATTTAAAATTCTGCTATTAAAAAATTTATTAAATAAATATAAAAAATTTATAATATTCTTCATTTTTATTTTTATTTTTACTCAAATATCACTATTTTAATTCCGCTCTCACCCACATCAAATTTTCCTCTTCAATAAAATCGCTGAAAAACCACTTCAAATAATATCCATAAACTGTCGCAGCTGCTGCAAATAACCAAATAAACAGAGAACTAATTATCCGTCTCTGCAATTCAAATAATAACAGACCCACTTCCTAGACAAGTAAAAACGATAATCAATTCACAAATGGAGCACAAGAAACAACAAAAAAAAAAAAAAAATCAAAGAAAAAAAAATACAAAAATATCATGGAATTCCCATTTCCAATGAAACCTTAATTTTCAATGGCCAACTTCTCGAAGATGATCGTGATGTTGAATTTTGTGAAATTCTTCATAATTCTCATATTCAGCTTCTCATTGCTCCTGACAGTAATAATGATCATAAACCCCAAACCCAAATCCAAACCAAGATTTAAGAAACTTCTTCCAATTCCAACAAAATTCAACTCTCTCTCAAAATTACATCTTCCAAATTTCCATTTACTTTAGAAATGGATTTATTTTTGGTGTCATTTACCATTCAAAGCATCAAACCAATAGCAAAAAAAAAAAAACTATTTTTCTCACTTTTTTGCCTTTCTCCTTACAAATATCTATCAAATTTCAGTTGTCACTCAAATTTCGCTAACTGAATTCTCTTTACAGTCTGTCTAAACCCAAAAAAACCCACCTTCCTTTTCTTTTCCTGTACCCATCTTTTTGGCTTCCCCCCAATGTCAATGCAATCCACCACCAACACATCCGCCGCTTCGACGGAGAGTTCCCCCCAAGCTCCTTTGCTTCTTCCTCGTCAAGAACCCCCTTCCTCTCCCCCTGTTCGTCCGACTTCCCTCGTTGTTCTTCTTGGCCAGGCTACTAGTCGTCGTGGCCCTCCCATGTTAGTTAGGGAGACAACGGCTTGTGAGCAGGAAGAGCGACGCTCTGATTGGGGGTATTCGAAGCCTGTTGTTGCCTTGGACGTGCTGTGGAATTTGGCTTCTGTGGTAGTTTCAGTAGCTATGTTGATTCTAACAGTGGTTGAGAAGTCGAATATGCCTGTTAGGATTTGGATCTGTGGGTATGCGCTGCAGTGCTTGGTTTGGTGATACAGGAAAGAGAGACTTTTAATGGGTGGGATAGAAAATGAAAGGAAAGATATATTTTGCGTATTAAAAATAATATTTTAATTAAATTTTAATTTTTATGTATTTTATTAATAAAAAAATTAAAAAAAATTAGACAAAACGGTGAATTTATTTAGCAGAATTAAAATATAAATATATTTTAATATAATTTAAAAAATATTAAAATAATTTAATATAATTTAAAAAAATTAGAGAGATATTAAAATAATTAATCCAAATAAAAACTACTTTGTTTAACAATTTTTTTTTAAAATGGGTCTATGTTTTTTTTTAAGACACAAGTTCTCATAGTTCGCTTTGTATAACATTTAAATACTAAATTTATTAATATCATTAATATTAATATATAATGAGGTATTTGAAAGTATTGAGTCAAAAATGAAAATTTTCAAAAGATATTGCTAACTAATAAAAAAAAAATCAATTTGAAAGAGATAAAAAAATAATTTTAATTAAATATCAATTTTTTTTTTATTTGAAATTAAAAACTCAATACGTACATTTTTGGATACTGAAATTTGAAAATGCAAATACCTACCATATAAGTTACGAAGATATTTTTCTTTAGAATGTAATTATTTATATACACAAATTAAAATTATGTAGTCATATTGGAATTAAAGTACAAAATTGAGCGATCATTGCTATAATTCAATATTAAAACTCAAATTAACACTTAATTTTTTTTTAATTAGTTTTAAAATTAACTTTAAGACTAAATTAGTCCTAACATTTGAAAATTAGTTCAATCAAATCTAAAATTAACTTTAGAGTCCAATTAATCCTAAAAAAAAAAATTTTGGATCAATTGAATGCAATTTGTAGGAATAAAAATTATTTATATATTTCAAAATTATAAAAAATTATTTTTTTAAAACTTTCCTAATCACCAAACATTTTTCTCAACTTTATCATAATATAAAATAAAAACCTCAGACGAGTTTTAAGAAAAAAGTGAATGAGCAGTGAAGAGAGAGAGGAAATTAATTTACTCTCTTAAGTATAATGGCAAAAGAAAGAGGGAAGTGTTTGCAATTGAAACTTGAAAAGCATTTGATTCGGTTTATGTATTAGAACAATTCAATCTCTGCAAGTAAAATATTAAATAAAAAACTTAAATTAGTAAACAATAAACTGTTAGGAATCAAAACTATTCAAAAAGCACAAAAGAAGAAACTTGTATTTCTTTTCTTTATTTCTTTTATGGTTTGGCTTGTTTCTTGCACTGAATTAAAGAACATAGATATTTGAAAACCAAACAAATGGCTTTCTTGGATCAACCCTCGTGACTCCTGAGAGACTTGATAGATTTCAAATTATTTTTACTTTATGAACAGGGATGATCAGTACCCTTGTCTCTGATATTTTGTGATCCTTATTTGTATTGGCTATTGGGTCATGTTGCAGCAGCCACTAGTTTGACATTATGATTGAATAACTTGATGTCTCCAGTCAGGACCAATGGTGCTACATTGAGAAAATCATACAACTGCAAACTTTTAAACCATGCACTATAGTTTTTTGCTTGTAAGACATAATCCTAGCGCTTTGAGAGCTAGCTAGATGAGAAGAATAACTTACATGTAATGTTTTCGAGTAAAGAAACTTGACTTTTGATATATACATTATCAAAAGGGATGTACAACACACTGTTGAGGTCACAAGTAACATCACCTCGAAAGAAAAAGAAAAAAAGACTCTAAAGTGAAATCTAATTCAGTATATTAGTTTGTTAATTCATCTTTGATTGTTGACATAGAATGGGTACAAGAGTTTTAACTGGCCAAACAAAACAAAGATTCAGATTAAAACTCTAACCCAGGTTACTTGTATATGTCCTCAAGCCAATAGTGGATATCATGTGGATGAAATCTCGGAAGGTGTACGTGAGGCAACAATACGCTGGATTCGATCCATGCTGATCTCCATACTTCTTTGAACCATGTCTTGTAATAGCCTCCTGGCAGTTTCAGCAGCTTTATCAGAGGCATCAACTTGTGCAGCAATGTCATAAATGATCCTTTCCAATACTGAGGATGGTAATTTCTTTTCCTGAGGAGTATCTCTGAGCAAGTCCAAGAGTGTTCGAGCTCTTTCTTGAGCTTCAGAGGTTCCCTCTACGGTTAGTCGCAGAAGCCCTGGGATTGCTCCTTCTTTAAGAATGAGTTCCCGGTACTTATCTCGGCTGCTCTGGCACAAAGAGAGCAAAGCTCCAACCGCATATTCTGTGCTAGCAAGTGATCCATCTTCAACTGTCTCTACTAGAGTTAAAATCCCACCATCTGAGTCTGTGATTGCAGTACGCCCTTCTTCAGAGTGGGAAATGAGTTCAAGTAGAGCTGTTACTTTCTCAGCAAACTTTGAATATTTCTTGCATTCTTTGAGGAGTTTAATGAGAGGGAAAACTGCTTTAGCATCAACAACTGGATAGGAATTCTTGGTGCAGGTTGAGAGGTTGTGTAGTGCTGTAACAGCATCAACTTTTCCTTGAACACTCCCAGAGTTCAGAATCTGAACCAGAAGAGGTGCAGCTCCAGAAGCTGCAATGGTTGGCTTGTTTGGTTCAGCTGCTGAGAGTGTTAAAATTGCAGCAGCAGCTATTTCCCTTAAATTACCATTCTGCAATCTGAGAAGCTCCACAAGTGGGGGGATGGCACCAGCTATCGCTATCTTGACCTTGTTTCTGATAAACAAGAAATAAATCAAAGGATTGAATCGGATAAAATGCATGTGTACCTTACAGAGCGTTATAGTTACAACAATAACGGGCATAAATTAGAGAGAACAAGAAATCAACCATATGAAAAAAATAAACAAATAGGTAAGAGAGTAAAACACAAGAATAACTCGCACAAACGAGATTCACCATTTGTGACTGCCCATCAAATAACCACTTAATTTTTCTGTTTTAACTGAAAATGGTAGTTGTTTGAAATGACAAAAAGAGAAAATGAAAGACATTTTCTGTCCTGGATTCGATTTACCGTAATGATAAGAAAGAATGTGAAACAAGACCTGCATAATCAAACCAGATATGCTGCAATCGACAATTGAAACTGATTGAGCCAAAAGAACATATCATATCATTGAAATGGTAGTATATATGTCTTGGTCTGGAAACCAGTAATAACATACATCATACAGAAATTCGCTATGGCATTAACAATCTCTGGCAAAATCAAATAATGACAGGAATCCAACAAAAACCCTCCACAACCTCATCTCCAACATTTATAACACATGAAAAACATCGCATTTCCTACGAGTAAAGATATTAATATACTAATAATTGCAGATGATAAATTGCTAAATCAGAAAATTCGTCCATCTGGGCGAAAAAGACGAGACTTAATTTTCCCATCATAAGAACCTAATTCAAGAGGTTTCAAGACTCAAAACCACAAAAGCAGATTATCCATATCCAGGATAATAATGAGAGACCCTTAATTATAATTTCAAATTGGTAACAGTCCATTTCCTTTTTTATAGTTCTGTTAAACAATCCAGTTCAATCCGACTAAAGATAAACCAAGTCAATAACAAATTAAATTAACATCAAACCCCCAAAATCCATTTCCTTCAGTTATCTAAAAATCTAAAAAGTACCCATATAGAAGAGAGAGCTTGAAATCAAGAAAATATAAGAAGAGAGAGAGAGAGACCGTTCATTTCTGACGGCGAGATTGAGGAGAGCAAGAAGAGAGGCGTGACGGGCGTCAAGATTAGAAGAAAGAAGCATGAAAACGAGGGGCTGGATGACACCGGCGGCGGCGAATTTAGAGCGAGTCTTAGCGGAAGATTTTCTGACGAGCTTTCGTAAATCTCTAGCAGCTTGAATTTGGATATGTAGATCTCCGTTAATAAGTTTATCAGAAACTTCAAGAATTAGGGTTTGCTTCCTGATATTCCATGCCTCTTCTTGTTCGTCTCTAACTGTAGTAACTGTAGAACAAGTATCTTCCTCCGCCTCTTCTTGTCCCATTCTTTCTTTCTTTTTTACCTTTTTTGATAATTGAGGCTTCGGTTCTTCACTGTCTGAAACCCACGAAAGAGAGAGAGAGGGAGAGAGTAAGGAAGGGCTAAAAATTGCAATTTTTCTTTTTTAATTTCTTTTAAAAAGAGATTTATTTGATAGAAAGTTTTTATTTTTTAATATTCGTGGAGAAGATTTTAATTTATTATTCAAATTATGTTGATGCTAAATCACTTATTTGTATTGATAGATTTTTTTTTTTTTTCTAATTCCTTAAATCAAATATTCATTTTTCTAATGTAATTACAAAATAATTTATGATTAATACTAGCCCCACATTCATTTTTTATTTAATTTATATGTTCTTAAAATATTTCAACTTATATAAACTAAAATTATTTTTTATTAAAGTTAAATATTATTTTTTATAATTTTAAATATTAATATAAAGAAACTATACAGGTGAAGTTTATAATATACGGATGAATTTAAAAATAATAAAAAAATTATATATATTGATCAGTGATAGGTTTTTTCTGATGGGTATGGAGCTTTGAGGCTACCCATCAATCGAGACTTGGGAATTATAGGTACTAAACTTGAGTGGATAGAGCCTGGAGGTGCTGGACCTGATCAAGTGGACATAAAAATAGGAAGTGTTGGATCTGAGTGTAATGAGTAGGGCTAGGCCGTTATTGGGTTAGTTAGCCTGCATGAAGAAGAATAGGGAAGAGAAACTAAAGTTAGAAGGCCAAACCTAAAACCCGGAGCTGTGTCTGTTGATGCTCAAGTCAAGTCATTGATACCATGCATAAAGCTAAAAGCTTTGGAAGAAGAATAGGTTCACTGAGATATTTCCACCGTTTTCCCTAGTTTTTGAGTAAGAGTATTTGGCTCTGATTATCATCGAGGTGATCTTTTCTAGTATGAAAGAAATGTAGCTTGGTAGACTTCTTTGGTGCAGCTAATTAGGCCTTCAGTATGAGGTCTAGAGTTCTTCGAGACCAATCTCTCTCTTAGATGAAGGAAATGTAGTATTTATGTTCCTTCTCGCATTGGGAATTAGAGTGTGTGGGTTGCATAAATGCTTAGAATTGATGGATTTTAGTCACATCATTTTGCATCTGAATAAGATAATAATGTGTATATTGGCCACGGTTGAATGTGAACTTTTATGTTGAGATGATCTGAATCTCATTTTTCAAAGTCGAGAATTACATATTTAATAAATTTAAAAAGAATTACTTAGATGTATTTTTCTTTTAAGCTAAATATATTCATTTATGGGTGAACTGAAGTACCATCAACGTGAGGTACATACTATTTAAAATTACTTCTGAAATAAGGCGCGAGATGACTTGTCAGTGAAATTTTGGGTTTGATTGTTGTTTAAAACTCAACCTTAATATTTTTATTGATACGAAGTCTACTGATCGAAAGATAATAAGTTTTTAATTGAAATTTATAAAAATATAAAAAATGAATTCAGACGAAATTATGTTAAATTATGAATTAAATTATAGTTAAATTTAGATCAATTTATTAAATTTTGAATTAAATCTCATAATAAAATAAATCATTGATAGGATTAAATAGAATGAATTTATAACGAAAACAGAAAATAAGTGCCCAACTGGCAGTTGATATTATATATTAATGTCAATTTTTATTTTGACAACAAGAAGATTATAACAAATACAATTATATATAAATTTCTTTTAGAGGTGGAAGTCAAAACTGATTAAATTTATCAAACCGAATCGATTGATTAAATCAAATCGAAATTAATAATTCTATAATTATTTGATTTGGTTTTAATTTTAAAAAATAAAACAAATTAAAAGTTCAGTTTAATTTATAATTTGAATTTTTTTCTCGATTTTAAATCAAATTTATATATACATTGCTTTTTAGTATAATTATATTAAATATATTTAATTTTATTTTATATATAAATATATATTTTTTTAATTTAATATTAATTTAAAATTTAAAAAAAAATTTCATCATGAAAATTAACTAAAAATAAATAAAAAAAAAGTAATTCTTAAGAAAAATATAAATTTTAGGAGTGTTTATTAATATAATAGAAAAAATTTACCTTGTATATTAAATTATTTTTTAGATTTTTTATCACAAATACTTTATCGATTTTTTCTCAAATTTATAATAAAATAATGATGATTTAAAAAAAAAAAATCTTTGATTTGAAATCGACAAATCGATTCAAATCGATAATTTGACTATAATGATGATTTAGTTTGATTTAAAAAAATTTCAAATAAAAAAGATTGATTTGATTTAATAACAATCTTTTAAATTTACTAAATCGAAGGTGTTACTCCTAATTTTTAAATTTTCAAATTTTTATGACTAAGAACTAAGGAATTTAAATCTTAATAGATAGTCTATTTTCTTTTAAAATTTTCTAATGTAAATAAAATTAAGATTAACATAATGTATAATTAAAGTTATAACACATATTAAGTTGGTTAAGTAGTATAAGACGCTACTGAATTTTCTAATAAAAAAAATTTATAGCGGATATTAGTTTTATATGATTTATGATATTAGGATACTTTAAGTTATAAGACACTCATGTGTCACTTCAACCTAACTTGATAATAATTATTTCCATCTCCAATGGATAATAAAATGAATTTTCTAATGCAATAATAGATGTTAAATTTCTTTATTCAATTGCCTGTTATTGCAAGTTCGAGGAAAATTGTTGTCTAAATGATGAATGAATTTATTATAAAATGGGATCAACTTCATGTGAAAATGCTTAAAGATGGAAGATGGAAGCTCTCACTGATTGATTACAAAGATGGCTGCCATGCTTCAGAGGTAAACCGCAGTCGTGGTGGTGGCAGCCGTGGCCGACCCTTTCCTCCACCAGACTCAGAATTCGACTTGTTTATAGCTTCATCTTTTATATTCTTATTATTTTTTTCTTCTCTTGAGACTTTGTACTTGACATCAATGCCAGCGAATCTTCCTTTCTAATTCCAATTTTCTTTTTATCATCATTAGAACCTTTCGATACAAAAGAATTATCAGATAAGTTTTCTTTGCTTGGTTTCTTGATTTTTCTTCACAGTTTGAACTGGAACAAGAAAGAATTTATGTCCAGGGACAAGGATTTTCTCAGATCGGACAACTGAATCCCAGGGTCTTCTAAAAACCTCAGTCTTGGCAAGAACATAATAAGATGGGTACTTCTCCAGTATCTTAACTGCAAGAATTGCCATATAATAACATTCCACAGTCCCTGCTTCTTTCCAACTCCTTGTAAACCAGCTAGAAAAATAACAGTGGGGCCAGATTTTGCAAAAACCAGTTCAGACACCTCTCCGCCCATTAATTTCACAACCTCATCATGTACAATCTGCAAGAACTAAAAATTCATAACCGCTAGTAACAACAACCAAGAGAAAATGATATGCAGGCATGTACTTGCATCAGAGATATTGACTATAAATTCATATTTACTAAGAGCTTCGTTTGGCATAAATGAACTCCAAATATTTTATAGAATTCATTTGCAAATCCATATATTCATGTTTGACATAAATGAAAATAAATTTGAAATTCTAGCTCACTACAAAGTTAGCTAATATATATTAAGAAACAGGTGCATTTTGAAAGGCATAGCTTTTATTTTTCTCTAATTTGTTTATGCATTGACATGCATGTTGCATTGTTGATCTTGTATTCATGTCTTAAACTCATACACCAGTAAATGTGATGTTTGCTGCAGGGGAAGTCTTGCATGTTTGTTGCCGGAGACGTGTGCAGACCTACTGCCATTGACCAACTTGTCATTTTGGGTAAACAGGTGTTGGATTCTCATTCTTAAGAAAGTGCTTTTGCACACCTATTTGAACCTCTGTATGTTGGTTGCTTTTTTGTCCCCTTTATTGAGTGAAAGATGTCAAATGAAGTAAATAAAATATACAACATGTTTCTATTATCAAAGATGGGTATTGAATCCCACAGAAGTGTTGCTTGTGGATGCCATGACTGGCCAAGAAGCTGCAGGTAGTTGGAGACCTCCATTGTTTTTATGATTGTCAAATAGTTTGAGAACATATTTAATATTTCTTACATAATGATCTTTTATCTTTTGCTCTCTTTACTCTCATAACAGATGCAAATTAAACTCATTATCCTTTTTCCTTTTGTAAATTTGCGGTGTTGGTTTCAACCTTCTACTTTGAAATTGGAATTACGGGTGCCATTTTGACAAAGCTAGATTGTGATTGTGATTCTAGAGGTGGTGCAGCTCTGAGCGTTAAGGAGGTTTGCACAGTGTTATTTCATAGGATCTCGCACTGAAGTAGGATCTCGCACTGAAGTTCAATCCAATGCTTCTCAATTCTCTTGTACAATGAAGCCAGATTCCAGTCAGTCTGACCTGCTCAGCAATATTGCCAATGAGCTTCTCACACTGAAAATGTGAAAACTGGCTTGACTGGACTTGTTAAACTGTTGAGAGAGAGTGAGAAAGAGGGGAGAGCATTTATGTGCTATAGCTAGAAATAGATTCACTTCCAGTAGACACAGGCTAACAGAGGGAGTTAATGTGTTGAACGAGTTTCTGCTCTTTATGAATATGAATGTTGAACATTTTGGCTGGTTGGATCAGAAACATCAACAACAACTGCTTCATTAACTATATGATGTAGCATTCAAATTGGGAAGAGATTAATATTGCTTTTGGCCACTCCATTTATAAGTTTTGTATTGGAGAGGCTTCTTAGATTCATTGAAAAACATTTTGCATGAATTTGGAGCAACTGTTATTTGAGTGGCTGATACTCGTGACAACAGTTGTTTTGCATTTCTTAGTGGCATTGTCAATATTTGTTAGTTTTCTTGTATTACTGAAATATATACCATTCTCAGGGAAGAGGAGGAAACCTATCCGGAATTAGGATGTTGAGGAATTGAAGAGTTAGGCAGTGGCTTCAGCTGAGAATATCTGCGAGCGAAAGGGACTTTAAGCAACGTGTTAATAAGCATGTTTGAAACTCATATATGTAACAGACTAACCAACAAGAACAGAATAGACTCTCCATTTATGGATTCGGATCATCGATGAGTTCAAGAACCACAGAAAAATATATTATTAGATGAAATGTATGATCAGACTGGAGTTAAAAGTTCTGGTGAAAGACAACATCAATGTAGGGTTACAAAGTAGAATCCGAAGCAGCCAAACGGTTCTTGTACTCTAGCTTCTGTTGGGGTTTTCTCTTCATCCTCAAATGGCCGAAATATATGTATACCTCGAATTCCAGCTAGACCGGCTCAAAATTTAGGATTTAATTATTCATGGCTATTTCTGCTTGAACTCGGCCCAAAAATACTGAGCATATCCTCAGCCTCGTGAATGAGAATTCAAGAACATGTTCTTCACTAAAATTAACAAATTATAATGGTAATGAAGGTAGGATAACAGTATGCCAAATAACAGGCAAAGGCACCTTGTTGCAGGTTGTTAATACACTTAGCAACATTTCAATGCAAGAGTATAAACTTATACAACATGAACTCACTCCACTTTTGATTGGAACAAGTTGGAATTACACAACCTCCCGAAATTGAACTTTTCTACAACTAAAAATACAATAATTCATAGAGTACTTTCCCCAGAAACACCTATTCTCCAGCACGCATTTATGATAATATCAGTCAGCATAAAAAATTCAAATGTTTGCTTTTGCTTGTACCAATGCCAACAGTTAGGTGTATCCTTTTTCTTGCTCTCAAAATTCACTTTAGATGACCTATATCTTACCTTCCACAACCCAAAAACCTCCGAAACCTCCAAGTCAAAAAGAATGGAAAAGATTCTCACCACTCAAACAATAGAAAAACCCAAGTTCAAAGACTATTTTTCAGAAAGAAAACAAATAGCAAAAAGGCTCGAGACTACAAAATGAAAACTCTAACACCAAATGGCAGCAACAAGAAAGAGAAAACTGCACATTTCTACCTCAACTAACTTAGAAATGGTCAAATATCAATTACATGTGAACTGCACTTTTTATCCTCCCAACCCAAGCAATTAGAAGATACCACTGGGAAATTTATCTCGACTTCTCTAAATTGGCACTCTCAGATCCAGCCAATGTTGTATCTCCTTTCTGATTCCCCACAACATCCAAAATTATTGGAGTTCCCAAAAATTATCCCAAGATTGGACTTGTTTTTCATGTGTATAAAACGAAATATCATATCCATCTTTCAGTAGTTACTAGGCCAGTTGATCTGTTGATGCTGAGGCTGCTGGTAAACACTAGATGCAGGTCCCACCATATCAACAGCACCAGCCATGGCCTGAGACTGTTGCAGAAGTGGGTGAACAGCTGCTGCTGTTACTGCTTGTGCAGGCGGATAGATACCGGTAAAGGTACCATGGCCAGCTTGTGTTGGGTTGAAAGTCACATGCTGACCTTGAGGAGGAAGGCTGTAGAAGGGACTTGGAGGCAAGCCAGATATATCTCGGCCTGAAGCAGCAATCCACACAGCTGAACCCTCGCTCTGCAAAATACACCATCATTGACAAATAAATTTCATTCTGTAGCAGTTAAATCTCATTTTATCGTGGAATGCTGGTTTAACAACGCAGACCACACATTCTAGGACCTAATGAATCACATGACCACAGTAATCACACTAATAGGTGATAGATATTAACATATTGAACTGTTGACTGAGTTTTAAGTGCTGCGCTGAATATGCAGGTTTCCACCAACATAGGTAAGGAATTATAGACAAATATTAAGTATCTAATAGTATAATGGTTATGAAAACACTACAGGCATTACACAAATTAATCACGAAAATCACACTACTGCAGATCATAATGAGCAGTCAGCCAGCCATAGCTGCTAGAACAAAAAAAATCACCAAACTCCACTGCTGTGACAACAATGCACAGCCAGCAGTAAGCAAGCATAATTGTCACTGTCATTCCAAGTAAAGAACCAGATACCTAATTATTTCATAACACCGCTAATTTCAAGACTATCAATGCCCAACATTGACAACAATATCACAATTAACATGACACTACGCACCCTGTTGTGGACCTCTGCTCAAATTATCACACCTTAACTTTAATTATAACGCCTTACAGTTATTTTGTGATTCAGAACGAGTACAACAATTTGTTATGAAACATGAAATGTTTCTATATAGGAGAAGATTAAAATAAATCAAGGACAGTTATCTGAAATGAAACCCACATAAACAATATTAAATAGGAAGAATATAATTAATCAAATTTCAAGAAAAAAATAACAAAACAAAATAATCCTTAATTGTCGCTGCCTTTACATTTCTAATTATAAGTCATACTTGTAACCCTAATAAACCATCTTGAAGAGTCCTTTTCAAATACAAGAAGATCAATCAACCATGAAGAAACATACCAACAGTAATTAGAATTATACCTGCTGTCCGGTGATGTAAACATTACTTTCCTTGAACTGGGATGCACCAATATCTTCATTTGAGGTTGAGTTTCCTCCCGTTGCTGCAGAATTGGGATTATAACCAGCTTGTGAGGAGCCATATGGACCATAGCCGCTCACCATTCCAATATGAGTTGAGTTTCCTGTATTTGTTCCAGGTTTGTATTGAGGAACTGAATATTTGACCCCCATGGCAGCGGCAGCAGGTGGAGCTGCATATACGCTCCCAGCTTGATGTTGCTGGGGAAATGCACCATTACTCAAAAATTGGTGGATGCCTGGAGATGGAACATAGAATGGAGAGATATAATGACCATAATGAAAGTAGTTTGGATGATAATGGGGTATGGGCAACCCAGTTGGTGGTCGGAAGACAGGGAGAGCTTGCTGAGTCATAGGTATGGAACTTTGCATGAGCCCAGCAGCTTGAGTCGCCAATGGAGTTGGACCTGCTGTTGACAGAACTAAAGAATTCCCCCCCTGCAAAAAGACATAAAATTAGAATACAAAAACATATAAAAAAAGGCATTATGTTAAAATGCAAGGTACAGATAGTAGATATATAAATAATCCTTCATATCTGAACAACAGACACCAACCCCCCAACACAACAAGCAACACCAGAAAAATGTAGTTCAAAAATTTTAAAAAATAAAACATGACTTGCCACAATGAAGCATCCAGAACATCAGAAAGTCATAAATTACATTGCATGCTTATTTTTACAACATATACATACTAGAAATTCATGACTATCTGGCTCTTGCCTTTGGACTAACAAAAAGATGAAACCAAAAACCAGGCTACCAAGACATGGAAAGATGATACACGATCACTGTACAGAATTGTAGACCTTAAACTTTTGAAATGTTCATCATGAATCTTTGCAAGGAAACACCATAGTTAAGTTGAATTAATGCCGTAAAGATCACTAATTTTAAGTGTGGTATTCACTACGATAAACCTATCTTTGCCATTAAATGCTCAAGTATTTTGAAAAAAAAAATCTCTAAAAAAATACAGGATAAGTTAAAATAGAAGAGGCGAACCATAAATAGTATGAGCCCAAATGTTAAAGTCCAATTTACAAAGCAAAAACTTCAATGATGTTACCATGACCAGACGGTAAAATAGCTATAATAGTTGCATCTTATTTGTATTAACCCTAGGAGGTTTTCAACAATCCCAGTGGCTGGCAAACATTTGCAATGCAAAAATCATAGGCTGAACTGCAGATAAGCATAAAAAAAAGACTGAAATACATATAAGAGCAGCATGATCATGAAACACTCGAACTATGCCCAAGAAAGTTTTAAAACATTGGCCAACAAAGAGAATCATTTCTTCAATCAATAATTATTTTTGGATGAAGAAAATCATCAACAAAAATATCATGTACTTATTGTGAAATTGAATTGTTAAAGAGAAAGCTTATCTATTGAAACCTCTTGGGGAGACTGGGAAGTATGTGGAGGCAACACTGCAACATTCCCATTGTATTTTGCAGAAACTGCAGGAGAAGGAAAGGGAGAAACACGACCTTCACTATCAGCACCAGATCGATAGAATTGGGCATAATAACTTGCAGGATCAAATGGTTGTTGAACCTAGACAGAGCAACCATCAAATAAGCACAAGTAATTAGTTTAAAAGGCCAAAAACAGGACTCATACAAATATTGCAAAAAATTACTCTGCAAATTGTCCATGTAAGCATGATCATGTTATGATAACATCAAAATTCAGGATCACAATTTGTTACTACACATATAGAGCAGCATGTTAAATCTATTGCTTACCAGACATTAAAAAATGCATCAAAAAAAAATTGAATGTAACGAGATATAACTGAAATGCTAGATCACACAACATAGTTTTGAAGGAAAAGGCTTACTACAAAGCTAGGAAGGCGAGAAACATCACGTGCTTGCGATTCAGAGCTTTCAAAAGGTGCAATCTGACTACTCAGCATTGGAGGCACAAAACCAAAACTGTAGCTTGGAGAAGTTTGTACCACTGAGTATTGCTGCCCCCCAGACAATGCAGTCTCCTGCTTGGACTCGTTATACTCTGGGACTGCAATAGCTGACATATCACCTTCACTAGATAAACTTCCAGGTACTTGTGAAGGTGACTGTGGATGATCAGGATAAGCTCCCTCCTCAGCAGTCACCAATATATCTTGATTGCTGAATCCAAAAACATGACCAGTGTATCAGAATACAGTATATACAAATACAAACTACTCATCATAAATCAAATCTATATTGATTGAAAATTCAATAAATTGAGAAAAGAAGCCAAGAACTTATTCTTCTAACACCAGCAAAAAGTTGGACCTGGCTAAAAAACTCTCTTTTGATCCAATTGGATTACTAAATGGCAAAATAATAACTAAATGCCAAGTAAACAATCAGATTCAAAAATCCACTGAAATACATCTGCATGTTTAATATTTGTACTATCTCTTTCCTATAAGGTTATTAGCTTCTAGTAAAATGAATCAAGAAAATGTTCTCTTTACAGATTGGGAGTACAGAAACCAATGATAAAACCAGATTACGATGCTCAGCAATAAATTAACTTTTGACAATTGACATAAAAATAAAACAAAAGGGATAAGGGCGATAAAATGTCAGGACATACAAACTAGCATACCTACATACAGAAAAAATTTAAGATATAGGTCTGTTCCTTGTAGTCTGTTCCACTGAAAAAAAATACTTGACATACCTTGTAGTCTGTTCCTCGACAGTTTCTTCAATACCCTGAGAAGTCTTGGACAAAGGTGTAGAACTTTTCTCACTCTCTGGATCACTAATATAGGTTGTTGATACTCCAAAACTAACATCAAAACTTCCAAAACTCAATTTTGTTCTTTCAGATTCAGGGACATGAATATGGTTTGGAATGATAACATGTTGATGCTGTGGAAGATGCAACTCCTCCAGCTTCTTTTGCAGCTTTGAGGTGGCTTCTTCTGAGTTAAGGACATTGGATTGAGGTTGTGATTCGATGCTGGCTTCAACAGGAACATTAGGCACATCAGATGAACCAGCTGTTCCAGACCCCTGAAGCACATTAGGGTTTGCTGGCTTTGGTTTCCACTCCTTAGTAGACCCAACTGTTGAGGATAGAGGGCCCATTAACTTTAGATCCCAAGCGACCATCATACATCTTGAACGAGGAAAATATTCAACAAAAGGCTGACATACATTGAATATTTAAAACAATTTTTCTTTACTTTTGCCCCTAAATTAAGTCACGTTTATGTGTGATGTATGTGGCTTTGTTATTTTCATAGAAAAAATTTTCTCAACAGATAATGTTAGTGTTAGGAACTGAGAAGTACATATACTAGTATGAGATTGAATGTATAGAATCATAGCAAAAAATGAGCCAGAAGTCAATAATCAAAGTGATCAAGACATTTTAAAAATAGGAAGTCCAAACTATCACAAACAGAATAAGGAAAAATACCAATAAAGAAACCATTTAGATAGCCCATTTAACCACTGAGACTTACCAGCAACTGATGCTCGCAGCTAGTTGTTGACAACCACCTTACCCCCTCTTTACGTAAATTTCTCTCATATTCAATAACAAAATGAAAATTTTATTACACTTATTGAGAACTATCAAACTACAATGCAACTCGGCTTTTACATTTTAAAGAAATACATATGCATGTATAAGTGGGTGTGCCTAAACTAGCAATAAAACAGACAAGTGGAAATGAACAGGGAGGAGCAAACTATAAAAGCTGAAATTCAATTTCAAGTAAATCTATGTAGTTTTCAGCGGTTTCCTTTCCACAATTTACCTTAAAATAAAAACAAAATCCTATTAGAAGTATATTCTCAACAGCAAGATGTTTCCAGGTGAATATGCTGAAACAAAGCACATTTGAGGCTAAAATTTCCAGGTCTAGAAATGACTAATGCTTCATATGCATCTGAAAATCTTAACATTTGTGGGTATATGCTATGTTACTTGTGTAAATCATCTTCACTATTATAGAGGTTGAAACTAATATTCTAAAGCACCCTTTTAAGATGTTTCTACAAGAAGTAGTTTGGAACTGCTTTTTGACAGTTTTGAAGTTCTTTTAATTAACAAATCATGTTAAACTTACCCTAAAAAGAATTTTAATTTAATCAACATAATCAAGACACTGTTTTCTCAACAGTTGCTACAACAGCAATGCCAAACAGATCCTGTGACAAAACAATAATCTGAAAATGTTTAATTCAAGATCCATTCTAAAATAATACCTTTTTGAGGGCCAATTACTTGCTGTGATCTGTTACTGTAGTTAGAAGGAAGTCGACTATTGGAAGAGCCACCAGGGATTGATGCAGAGGAAGATTGAGAAGGCTCAATAGGCTGACCCTTCCCAACCTGGGATTTAGTCGGCACCTTCCCTTGCAGAAAAGTAGTACCAATCTCAGAAGCTGTGGTTAGCCAATGACAAGATATGAGCTACTACAAAAGTTCTAAAAAAGAAAAAGGTCAAACTGAAATAAAATATTGAACAAGTCCTGACCTGGTTTCTCAGCAGGAATGACTACATTTGATTCACCAACAGTTTGATGGCTCCCCACTTCACGTTTAATGGTACCCACTGTACCAGGGAGTCGTGAATCATTAGATGGAACAAGTACAGGATCTGAAGATGAGAAACAGACTGTTGATGAAGATGACGGAGCCACAGATACTGAGGAGTCGCTCAAGTTTGGAATGGTTTCCCCATGTGTGTCTCCAGTTCCAAATGCAATGGTTGGGGTTTTGCCAGTATCAACCGGGGGCATCGTACTTCCAAACTTATTAACAACAATAGGTGGTGAAATCACTTCATTTTGACTTATGCCACTTCCTGAAGGTAAATTGGAAACATGCATTGCACTGTTACTTCCAGAAGGTTCACCAGTAGGACCATTGGCCACAACACCAGCAGAGCTGTGAGACATGATTAGAGAAGTAATTACAATACATATAATAATATCCAGTGAACCAAATTATAGAAGTAGTTTGAATTTGCAAATTGTAGTCACCTTGCTGATGGACTTGTTTCCTTGCTTTTCTCTTGAGAGGCTGGCAAAGAAGCGCCATCTCCCTTCTCTGCATCTTGGTTGGTCCCATAGCCCCTTGCAGGGCCAGAATTCCTGCCACCACCAGCATCTGAACAAATCTCACAGTCAATAATCAGCTCAACAATTATTAATTGACCTTGGCAGCAAAATTCATAGCATCAAACATTAACACCATAACATGGTATTGTTCCCATTATGAACCCAAATTAGTTGGAGGGACTGGGGTTCGACAAAAACCCTCAGGAAGTAGAATTAGTAACTAGTGACTAAATGAGTAACCAGCAATTATAGTCCTTAACAAGCTCTTTTAAAAGTATTAATTTACCATGTGATGTGTAACGAGTTGAAAAGTTCACCCGACTGCCCCTACTCCCTCTCCCCTGTGCGCCAGGTTTCCAACGAGAATCTCCAGACTCTCTATTGTTCATAGCCTGCATAAATTTAAAACAAGCAAGAAACTATAATATTAGAAATGCAGTAGTATTTTAACCACCCAATTGAAACAATAATATACTACTTGATTAAATGAAATAAAAAATGTCTTGTGTATCCACCTCATTCTAAAGCCCAAATCCAGGTCTCCCAATTTTGTATTCCTACCCTCATCCCCATATTATTAACCCATAGCACTTAACACATCTCCTTATCCTTCTTTTTCTGTTAATTGCCAAAAACATCTAACGTGACCCTATAGAATTTGAATAACCTCGTTCCATTACACCCCAAGGTTGTTGACATTGCATAGCGTTTAATTTATACATCTAATTTAAGCAATACCAATATTAACAATCCACAATAAATGCACACCGATATTGAATTAAATAAAACCATCATAGAGGTTATAATGTCAATTGTCAAATCAATGATACAAGCATGCATAGTTAACTCGCAGATGCACACAGGAAAAACAGCCATCATCTTATTCCAGTCACTGGACAAACTCCATAGAATGGCATGGTCAACAATCATTTATTTGCAGATATCTCAAATAAAAAAAAAAAACAAGGAATTGACTGGACCAACTCCGTAGAATAGCAAGGTCAACAATCATTGTATTTGCAGATATCTCAAACAAAGAAACAAGGTATATATGAACCACAATTTAACCTTCCAACATAAATTTGAGAATTAAAAGAAATATCTTACCTCTTTTCTCCTGTCCCGCTTCCTTTTAACCTCATGAAATGTATCTGTGAAATCACAAATGTATCTGTCATATTCAGAAATGGGAAAAATATACTAGCCTAGCAACAGTGTAAATAACTACACATGTATATTCCTCAGCTTATAAGAAATCAATATAGTTCATTAGCAACTCATGTGAACTTCAAAAAAGTAAAAGTAAATTCAATAAGGAAGGTTTTCCTTCTAGACAGCAGCCATTTCAGTAGAATCGAAAGGAGAAAAAAAAACAAATTCTTGAGTAGAGCTCCTAGCTTCTAAGCTTGGACGACTTCAAAAGCGATTTCAATAAATATCACCAAAAAAAAAATGAAAGGTAAAGGCAAATGAGAAAAGCTTTCATTTCAGACATAGAAAAGCATCACAAACATAAGCACCATTTCAAAATCTAACATACAAACAAAACGCATAAAAAAAAATAGAGAAAAACCCAATTGAATCCACACTTCCAATCAACCAAATTCAAACCCCAAATTAAATACAAATACACAAGTCAAAACCATGGATCACATCAAAATGGAGAACATGCACTAAAAAATAATGAGCTTCAAACCCATAACCTAATAATAATCAAAAAGAATAATTACCTTGATACAGAAGTTTTTGAACGGTTTCATTGGGATCCATAGAGCACTCCTTAAGCATTGCATAAATCTCTTCTTCAGTATGGTTTTTGGTGATCTCCTTTATATTCTGGATCGTCTTCCTCATGTTGTTCGGGATTGAAACCCTAACCCCACCACCGCTCATTTTCACTAACCCAAATCACCAAAAAAGAAAAACTCCCCTCTCTTGTATAAGTTACAATATTGGAGAAATATGTATATATATATATATATAATTTCAAAGTGCGTGCGTGTGGGCATATAATTATATATATATATATAAAATGGGAACTTAAAGAGAAAATTGATAAGAGTATATTTATAGAAGACGACGATTGATTGATTGGTAGTGAAGAGTGATTTGTGTTTTTTTTTTTTTTTTTTTTTTTTTAAATTTGATCTGTGAGAAATGGGGAAACAAGGAGGGAGAAAAGAAAACTATAGTGTGTGTAGGGCTTTTTGTTTTGTTTTTATTTTATTTATTATTTATTTTTCTGTTTGCTGCATGTGTTAAACTTGTAGTCAGAGAATCTATGGACCAGTGAGTCATAATTTTATTTATTTATGGAAAATAAAATTGAAAAAAAAAATTATTTAATAATACAAAAATATATTTATTTTATTTAATTCAAATTTTTTATTTTATTTTATATTTCATTTTATTCGTATTTTATGTGTCTTTTTAAGCGTCGTATTATTTTTTTTTTAAATATTTTAGCTCTCAATATTTTTTAATAAATAATATGACTCTTAAAAGTATATATAAGACGAAAGATGAAAAATAAAATATAATAAAAGATTTAAATTATTTTTTACTCATATATAAATAAATTAATATATAATTAAAATAAAAATATATTTATTTGAGTTCATTTTTATATAATTAAAAAGAATATACTTCATTCTACCTAATAATTTTTATTGAAAAATATTTAGTTGAAGAATAATTGTTATTGTATTTAATGGAGAGTTTTATTGCTTGTAAATTAGTACTAAATTGTGGATTTTTTATTTTTATTTTTTTAGAAATTAATGAATTTGCTTTGTCAAATAAAGGATATGTGAATGAATTTTCTATGAAACTCATCTGAGGTTTACTATGAAACTTACACAAAGCTTAAAAAATGATTTATTTTTTATTTTTTTATAAAATAAAAATTAAGCTTTTATTACTATTAGGTTTTTTCTTATTGCAGTGGTATAATAGTACACTTTATTTTTTAATTTAAATCATTTCGATCTCTTTAATTAATGGTATTATTTTTTGAATTAGTGACATTTGGACCTCTGTAACTAATGATATTATTTTTCTACTAGTTACATAGGCCTATTAGTGCTTAGTAGTTTTTTATTTTATTTTTTGCTTTGTTATTTTTTCATATCATTAATTTTCTCTCTTATTTTAATCTTGAGAAAATTTACATTTTAACATATGAAATTAATTAATTTTTTTTTTTTTTGGTTCAAAACACAAAATGAAAAAACTCTATTTTTTAGTGATTATTTTATTTTAATACTATTAAAATTTGTATAAATACTCTTTTTTAATATATTTTTTAATTTATTATTTTTGTTATTTATATATATATATATATAACAAATAATAGTATGAAAGTATTAATAAGGTAACACATGATTAAATTATAAAAATGACTATACTTCAGCGGTGTTTTAGGAAAAAATATATCTTTATTAATTGAATTAAAAATAAAATTATATATGACCATTGTATTTGAAATTTATTTCCACTTTTAATTTTTGTTTTATTCTTTTCGTTTCAAAATAAATATTTTAATTATAAAATATATAAATATTAAAAAAAAATTTAGACTGTTTTAATTTTTACTCTTTACTAATCAAATATAAATATTTTTTTTATTATTTTAATATATCTCTCCTAATTAAATACTATCATCTCTTTATTTTTTAAAAAATAATAAATATTTTTATTTTTTAAATTTATATTAATTATATAAAATCAAATGCATAAGAGTATTATTAAAATATTAAGATAAAATATAATTTAAATTAGGAAATAAAATAATTAAATTAAAATATATAAAAAAAAGTTATAATATTTATTTTAAAATCGAGAAAGTATTTATTATTAGCTATTAACATACATAAAATTCATTGTTTTTATAAAATTTTATTACAGGGTTTTATTAAATATGTCTTCGGAAAAGGCATTTTCAAGGGAAAAATAAATTTTATCGTTATAAGGACACAGAAACGTTACTAATTATTTTATCTAATTCCATTTGGCACCTGACCAAGCGGTGGAGAAACCACTTGAAACCCTATTCGGAAACTCGAATTGCCAAATGGATAATTATTCTTTTGTTTGGCAGGTTATCTCCGCGGAAGCCGAAGGAATCGGTTCAATTTAATCGATTTGAAAATTTTTTATTAAATTAAATTAATTTTTTTATTTTAAAATTTTTTAAATTAAATCAATTTTTTATTTTAAAAATTTTTAAATTAAATTAAATTATTATTAAAATAAAATACTATTTAATTTATAATTTTTAATAAAATTCATATTTTAATTCATATTTTTTTAAAAAAATAATTATTAAATTCATTACGTTTGATTTTGTCACAATTAATAATAGGTCATTTTGCTTAATTTTAAAGATTTTTATCGTTAAATGTGTGTGTGAAATGACCAAACCACCCCATTGAAGCTATTATCATAATTCTACCGCCACCGCTACCACAACAGTTGCCGCAATAAATTTGAACAATCATCCAATCCATCTACTCCTTGATATTCTTTCATTTTTGCCTACACTAGACACCATCACAACCAGTTTGGTCTCCAAAAAATGGTGCCCTCTCTGGTCTTCAATCCTTTCCCTAAATTTCTCCTACTCCAATTTCCCATCCTACATTTCACCATCCACCACCCGCCAATTCTTTGCCGAATTCATCGACTAGACTCTAGTTTGCTGCCCACACTTTCCTCTTCCAAAAGTTTGTCTCGATTTCATGTCGATTCTTGGATTCGTTATGCGATCAGGAATAGAACTCAAGGGTTCGATCTCAATTTCTTCATCGATACGAGTTTCCATGTTGAAGAACCTCATTTGCCGGACAATTATGATTTTCCTTTCTCTACTTTCAGAAACGAAAATGTTAAAGCTTTGAAGCTTACTCGATGTGATTTGATTAATGGATGCCCCAGTCTCGAAGTTTTGGAACTTGGGAACTGTTATGATATGGAGACTTTGAAGGTTTGTTCCAGGAAGTTGAAGGAACTAACTAGAGCTTAAGTACTTTATTCGCAATGAAACTGAAGTGAATTTGGAGATTGATTGTCTTATTCTTATTTCATCAAGTATTATTTGGTTTGAAGCTGGGAAATATAGCGTTACCAATTTATCTTCTTTGGTTCAGTTTTGTACTTCAATTGGGCATAAATGGGATGAGTATTATGGATGCTGGAATGAGATTGTGAGGATACTTGATCAAGTTCCTCATATAAAGAGTCTTGTTGTACAAAATTGGTGGCTTAATGTATTCAGTATGTTCTGCTCTGAATTTTTCATATTTTGATGTTTTGCTTCACTGTTGAGTATGATTTTCTTGCTTGAATG
Organism: Aleurites moluccanus; assembly: GCA_948193065.1. Lineage (NCBI taxonomy): Eukaryota > Viridiplantae > Streptophyta > Magnoliopsida > Malpighiales > Euphorbiaceae > Aleurites > Aleurites moluccanus. The sequence goes on from CANXYC010705536.1 coordinate 55,289, forward strand.
TTTGTGATTTAAAATGATATTTGGAGGAGATTAGTAATGTGTCAAGAGACTATACACCCAAGGACATTTGATTGTCACAGATTAGTTTAGTTGATGTTAGGTTCCCGTTTACAGTAGCTTCCATGTTTTAGATTGAGAAATATGAGATGGGCAAAAAAAGAAGAGGGAAAAATAACGAGCCAAAAACTAATTAGGGTTCACAATTGGTTTTGTATGCATCAGGAAGGATATTTTGGTCCTATTGTTAAAAATTTAATAAAATATCACTTTTTGCTTTGATTAACGATTTTTTTGTTTACAAATTGGATGGAATCATCAAATGTTACGATGGAATTTAATATTTATTTTTTATAAAAATAAAAATTTAAATATTAATTTTGTTAAAAATTATAGACTAAATAATATTTTATTTTTATTATTATAGTTAAATCACCTGTTTAATTTAATTTAATTTAGTTATATCACCTTTGATTTGTCAGTTTTAAAAAAAAATATTTTTTTTATAAATCATCATTAATTTATTATAAATTTTAAAAAAATATATAAATAAAATATTAGTGATAAAAAATTTTAAAAATAATTTAATATACAACTCAAAATTTATCTATTTCATTAATTAATGCACCCGAAAATTTATATTTTTTTAAGAATTAAATTTTTTTTTATAGATTTAGTTAATTTTTATAAATGGTCATTTTTTTTTAATTTTAAATTAATATTAAGTTAAAAATATATGATTGTATATAAAATAAAATTAAATATATTTAATTGTAATAATAATAAATATATATATATATAATTTTGGTTTTGATTTGATTTGAAATTGAAAAAAAAAATTAAATTATAAATTAAATCAAACTTTCGATTTTCTCTGTTTTCAAACATAAATCAAATAAAATAATTATGAAATCATCAGTTTTAATTTAGTTTGATCGGTTTAACTTTCACTATTATTTTTTGAGAAATTATATTTAAATGATAACAGTGATTTGAAATAAAAATTCTAGTTGAAATGAAAAATTACTTAAAATAGTGATAAATGATAATTTATTTTGAGAAAAAATAAAAAATTAAATTTTTTCAAATTACAATGAATTTAGGGAATTATTTTACTTTCTGTCTTCTCTTAATTACCTCATTTCTTCTTCCACCTTCATCCTTTTTCTATATCAATTCTCTATTACTGTCATGGCCAATTCTCATTAGTAGCCTCTTTTTCTTTTTGCCTGAAAAAATTTTGCTCGATTTAATATATTATATTAAATTATGGACTAATTAATAGTGTTTTGATATATCAAATAATAACTATTTATTGAATATAATAATTAATTACTTAAATTATATATTATATATTATAATTAATACATTTCATATGTCATATCAACATTAATTAATTTATAATATGATATGTTAGATATAAATCATTAAAAGTAAATTTTATTTAATTTATTCTAATAAATTAGTTATTAAAAAATAAATTTTTTTAATCCCTTTTCAATTCCATTTTTTTATCAATTTATTTAAAATTTGAAGTTTCATTAATTTTAGCTTTTGGTTGCACTTTAACATTATCAATAGTTGGAATATAATAATTAAATTAAGAGCTTTTTTAAAATTTTCTAAGCACTTACAAGAAATAAATATGAATTTCACTTACACAATTAAATTAAAAAAAATTCACTTCATTTTCATCCTTCAAAATGATTATATTAATTAAATTGTTGTTTTCATAGTTCAAAGAAATAAAATATAATTTTTTTATTTAATTGTATAATTGAAATCATATTTATCCATTTTTTTAAATATAATTTTGTGTTTAAGTATCTTAATTGAAATAAAATTTTAAACTTAAATTCCCTCCCTTTATTGTAAAAGAAAAACAACTCTTTATATAGATATAATTATATAATAAATTATTTTATATCATATGATAACTATATAAACATTATTTTATTAAATAATAGAATCTCTGAGTCTAACAAACAATAATATATATAAACTTTCTCCATAAAAAAAAAAAAAGAACTAGATCTGTTGCTGGTTTTTATATTCTCTTATATTAAAAAAAATTATCTTAGAAAATAAGATGGGACAAACTTTTTTTTTTTTCTAATTTGCAACTAATAAAAAGATATTTGTCTCCAGTCCTTCAATGCTTTAGAGTTATTATTGACAAAAAGCTTTTTTTTTTTTTTTTTAAAAAAAAAGTTGATTTATAATTTAAAATAACTAGTAAGTGGAGTTGACTTTTTGCTAAATTTTCAATTGAATTGTTTGCATGGTAGAATAATAGTAATAAATATTATTATTTAAATATATTTAATATTTTTTATTTATAATGTATTAAATAATTTAATTCGTTTCATCGAATATTCACTCCACTCTTTTACTAAATGGGATGATGCAAATTTTAAATTTTAAATTCAAACAGGGTCTAGATAATAAGTCAGACAAATAGTGATATAAATCGATTTGAGCTTTATCATATTATATATATATTATATATATATTTTTTAATTTTTAAATATATATATTAAATAAATATTTTAAAAAAAATAAATAAAAATAAAAATAGATATATCCACCACAATTTATTGGATACAAAAACATATTAGCGGGATGGAGCAAGTAATGAGAAACCTGTCTCATATCCATCTCACTGTCATCTCTATAAAATATATTTTATATTTAAAATGAAAATTTTATTTTATCATAAAAAATAGTAAAAATTTCAAAGTGAATGGATTTCAACTTTGATTGTGTTGAATGATTATCAAGAAAATATATTGATGTTGCTATTAAATTAGTAATTCAATGTGGAATATTCATTTGTTTCTAAAATCTCCATAATGACATAATGTCAACACTTTTTGGGATTAGCTTTTCTAAACTTGTTAGCTCATACCATAATTATTGTGATGGACGTTTGTTTTGAAAATTCTTCTTCTATTATTTGAGACTTAATTTTATTATGTCCTACTTTTAAGTCTTTAGTTATAAAAGAAAAAAAAAATATTATTATGTCCCTATTTCATGATTATGATAGTATTATATATTTGGCTGATATATGGTATTTGTAGTAATGAATTCACCTTTTTTTGTATATGATTAAGCATATATCAAATATTCTTTGGTTGTTAATCCATTTTGTCAACAATTATTAAAATTTGGGTTAATTATAAAAAAAATTCACAAACTTTTAAGAAATTTATAAATTCAACATAAATTTTTTAATTTTTATAAACCATATCTCATTCTTTTTAATTTTTATAATTATTCAGATAAATATTTAGGTGATCTAATATGAAGTGATCATGTTTTAATATTATTATAATCACATAAAATAAAATAAAAAATAATTATAAATAAATTCTTAAACTTTCATGAATTTATAATTTCAACAAAAACTTTTAATTTTAACAAATTAGGTATTAATTTAACAAATTTTTATAATTCTATGATCGAAAGTTTTCAGATCATTTTTTTCTATGGCTTAATATGGTGTGATATTTTTTAATAATATTATAATCATGTCAGATAAAACATAAAAGAAAAAGAAAAAAGTGAATCAAACTCTGCCCTTGTCAAGTCAATTGCAATAACTTCAACACCGAACTAAATATTAAAATTAACCAAAAAACGTTAAAAACAGGTGAGAAACAAGGGTTAGCGGCTGCTGTGTCAGCCATTCATGTATCATATATTTTAGATTTTTAAAAAATTTTATAAAAAATTTTAAAAATTATAATTTAATAATATTTGATGTAATGAATTCAATAATATATTTTTTATATTAAATAAAAATTAAATGAATGAAAAAAAATACATTATAAATTTTATATATTATATCTAATAATCTAAATTTAATCTATTTATAATATATTTTTAATTATTTATTTAATTTTTATTTAACATAAAAAAATATATTATTAGATTTATTACATTAAACATTATTAAATTATAAATTTTAAAAAATTTTATAAAAAATTTTAAATATTTAAAATATAACATATAAAAAAATTATTGTGTAAAAATATATTACAGCGAGCCTCAACCCGGTAACCAGCTAAGCAATAAAAACTCACATTTCAATTCACTTTTTTGTGTTAAAAACTTCAAACAATAAACAAAATCTTTCAGAAATAACCTTAGAAAAATAGTATTTGGGGTTTTGATTTTGATTTTAATTTATTTATGATGAAATGACTTTGTTTCTATCCTTCAAAATTTTTTTATTTTATGTGACTATAATATTATTAAAAAAATATCACTTCAAATTATGGAACTACAAAATTAAATTGAAAATCAGTTAATGATAAAATTTTAAAAATTCAGTAAATTAATACTTAATTTATAAAATTAAAAATTTAGACAAAAATTATAAATTGGTTAAAATTAAGAATTTTTGCAATTAATTATTTTTTATTTTATATTTTATATGACGTGATTATAATAATATAAAAAAATTGATATAATATATCAGATCGCTTAAAATTTGACTAAAATACTGACTAGTGATAAAATTATAAAAATTATAAATAATGAAATATGTTTTGTCAAAATTTAAAATTTATGCTGAAATTTTAAATTTTGTGCAAATTTATTAATTTTTTTTATAATTAACCTTTAATATTTTACGTTATTTTACACAGTGAAAATTATTAGTTTGTGAAAAATATTTTTTTGAGAAAATAGATAATTTGTATAATTATTTTCTTGAGGTTTGGAGTGCATTGAAATTATTGAATTTTCTTTTAATAAATTCAACTTATGATAGCATATAAAAAATATAAAACTTTTTGTTTAACTCAATAATTAAATATAAATTAATATTTAATTATAGATATTTTTTTATATTTAAATAAATTAAAATTATTGAAAATTTTCTATTAAAAATCTTCTTATGTCTAATTTGTATTATTTTGATTGGATTATTCGTAAATACATATTTATAATATAAATAGAATTATCAATGGGACCTTTGATTAATTAATATTATTATTTGTTTGACATTTTTATTTTTTTCTTGTAGGAGGTCAAATTTATATCGCTCTTCTATTTTTTTTTCTATAAATTTTTGACCAAACAAAATAAAATTTTAATCAAATTAAGTTCAAAATTAACTTTAGACGGATGAAAAATCAAAGGATAAATAACTTTTGTATATTGACCTATGAGATTTTTAACTTATTTTTTTTTATTTAAAATCAATTTATTTTCAAAAATAATGCTAAATTATAGCTTAAAGTAAAATGATAAAAAAAAATTGTCAACATGTATATATGGATTCAAATGATGTTGGGTATAAATTGAAAATTTAAAAATTAAAATTTAATTATTGATAGGAGTTGTTATCAAGGTGTTGATTGGATTATTTTTTGAATGGATATGGGCATGCAAAATAAAAAATAGCATAAAAGAGCCAAATTTTTAGCTTGACAAAAACCTTTTAATGCTTAAGTTATAGAAGCTTGTGAAGTTAAAGAATCTTGAGAAAGGAGATTGTCTTCTTGGTTCTAAGTGATTTTAATGAGATATAACGACAGAATGAATAAAAAATTATCTTATAATAATGGTTAGACTCTTTTTTTTTATTCATTTGATTTAATCGTTAAATTGAAATAAATGCACATATGATAATATTTCAATTAGAAAATTGACAGCTTAATTTGATCAGACAAATAATTTTTTCAATATAACGTACTTATTACTGTACATATTTTTAATTATTATTGCAAAAATGCACTATTCTCAATGTACTTAACACTAACAACTTAATTATTTATAAGTAATAATTGTTATAGAGACTTATTCAATGACTTCTAGACAAGTTGAGTTGAGTTTAAGTGAAAGGTATAATCTTGGCTGAATATGAGAATAAGTGAATTGATTGAAGTCTTGTGAGGACAATTTTAAAAAGATAATTTTTAATGACGAGGATGAAGACAAATCCCAAGAGTGAACTAATGCTTTGCCAAATAAATCCTGTGCTTAAAACAATTGGATTGCTAGCTGTATGAATTCTTTAAGCCCATAAGTGAGTGATATTTTAGATGAGCTGATCTAATCTAGAGACCCATATAAAAAAAAGCTATTTTAATCTCTTATCAATTATCAAATAATATGTAAATTACAAAATTATTCAAAAGCTTGATGAATTATTGTATAAAAAAAATTTAAATGATATGTTATCCAATTAATTAAAATTAAGAAGTCCTAAAAATTTCAAATTTTTAAATAAATTAAATTTATTTTTTAATAGTATTATTAAATACCGTTTGAAATAAATGTTAAAACCCAATTATGCTTTTTTTTTTAATATAATAAATATATAGACATATTAAAAGGACTGCAATGGTGGATGTGCGAATATAATCTAGTAGTCTAGTAACTCTAGAATCTAATATTTACCTTTAATCGCCCGATTTTATTAAATTTATATGCTATAAAATGTTTATATTTTAGAATAATTTTTACTAAAATTTTATATTTAATATCAAATAAATTGAAATTGAAATTTTATTAAATTTAGAATATATTTTAAATTTTGTTATAATTTTTGTTATTGTCTATAATTAAAATTTTATATTATCATTCATTTAATATAAATTAAATTTTATAAAAATTTTAAAAATTAAAAAAATATTATTAATTATCTTATTAAAATTTAATTATTATTTTATTAATTGATATTTAATAAATATTTTATTATTAAACATAATTATATTTTGACTGAGTTATTAATATGTTATTAATAAAAAAGTCAAGTAAATAAAGAAATCCTTATTTATTAAATTTACATAATAAAAAATAATTCAATTCTCAAATAAAAAATAAAAGAAATCATATTTGTATACAATATCTTAATTGAATTATATATTATTATTAATAAATTCAGTTTAATTATATATCCACACGTACTAAATTCCGAACATTAAACTAATATATTTATAATTATATTTTCCAATTGAAATGAAATAGTACAATCGAAATTGAGTAAATATTTATTTCAAATCTCACTTATCATATTTATATCACGTCCTACTATTGAGGGCATGATAGTTTTAGGGTACGAGTAAATTTAAGTTTATTATATACCCGTAAAACTCTTAAACATGTCAATTATTAGTCATTTATACTTAAATTTTTTCATTAATATTAGGACTCTATTTAATAATAATTAGTCTTACAAAAATTTTGACAGAGTATTCTCTATATTTTTAATCTAATTCCAACATGAATAATACCAAATTCACATTTCAATAATTTCTCAAAATTCTCAATTTATATAGAAAATACATTTTCAATATGCACCACTCTTATATTTTCAACTCCACAGTTCAGGTAGGCATATATAACACTTCTATTTTTTTTATACCATGTCTCACTAGCTTATTCACATTTAACCCTATCATTACTGTTACCATTTTCATTATCAATCATCACATATATCTCATAATGCATTAGGTCACTAATTAAATTTTCAGTGATATCTCATATGTCAGTTATCATATAATATGTACATATACTTGTTATATACCTGTAACACCCTCAAATTTTATCCATAAAACCTTAAATATATGTTATTTAAATATAAATAAAGTTAATTTAGACATTAATCATTAAAAATCGATCCGGTAGATAGATAAGCACGTCGATGTTTCGATTAACGAACGAGTTCAAAATTTTAAATTTTTATTACCATTAGACTCATAAGCTGGATAGATATAAGAATTATTGTCACACCCCAACTCCAGTGGTGCGACGGTCCTAGGGCAAGGGTAGGCTTAAGGCCACCATAAACCCGTAGAACTCACAGATTTCTATACTCATAAATACCAATAATATAACATCATAATTTCCATGTTCATACATATAATCAAGGGAAATCAATTGCATACTTCTATATCAATACATATCTTTCTCTTGTTCCTTAATGATCTAAAGAAGACATCTCTTATCAAAGATGAACAAGAGTATCCAAAGGATAACATTCATATATCAACATTCTATCATTTCCAAAAGGCTAACTACGGAGCTCTAGAATGTACTCCAATACACATGATATCACAATATCATTAATAATTATGCAAAACATCCCAAAAGAATAATTA